>PVLD010014856.1:38109-50905 GCA_004027595.1 Dinomys branickii | reverse complement strand
TTTTTTGCGGTACTGGGGATACGAACTCAGGACCCTGCGCTTGCTAGGCAAGCGCTTATTCCACTGAGCTATATCCCCAGCCCTACAATGGTAATTTTCTGTGTCTCCTTTCTACCTGTCTTTATTTCTCCTATTCCACCTCGGTGCAGTAACTTCAGTGTAGTGCCGTTTTGTTTGGGCTTGAGGGCATTTTCTTTACCTGACCACCGCCATTCTATTTCCTTAGGTCCTTCTCAGTATTCAATAGTTGCCATTCCATTTTAGCTCACCCAAGTAAATAACTCTGTCCCTAGAATTTGGTATGCATGATTGTATCTCTTGGAAATAACCAATAGTCTTTATTTGATTGTTGACGTTATGTTTTACTGAAAAAATTGTTTAAGAAACTTTTTAAATATGCACCAGTCTTTATAAAGTTAACCATACACACTCATATGCCCTCATTTGTATCCGGTCAATATTCATTCTTGTTTTTTCCGTTGGAGAAGTGAGAGTGGGGTGGGGGGAACCGCAGTCACCCTGTCGGTCTCCTGGGGAAAGCAGGGCGAGTGGAGGCCAGCTTCCTCACTTCCCTGGTGGGTGGTGAAGAGGTAACCCGCTTGCTATCTATCCGCAGGGGCGGCTTCAATGGCGAGAACAGGTCGCGATGGCTCAGTAATTGCAGTCCACTATAAAATGAAAATGTGGTGACCCTTGCTCACAATTATTAAGACTTTTGAGACAGTGAGGCAGAGCATTAAGCCAAGCACTGAGTGCTTCGAGTGCAGGCTCTGTGGCTGCACTGGCCTCTGCCCGTGGCCCTCTGAGCACCGCTGGCCCAGGCTAGGGTGCAGCGGCATAGCAGGAAATGTGGCTCAGAAATATGGGGTAAAATTCTTGTTTCAGGGGCTGCGAGAGGGGCACAGGGGCAAGAAGGGAACAGACAAGAGTTCTTCTATTTCAACAACCGAAGTGCTGAGGTCTCTGCGGTGACCCCGTTTACCGGGCTCAGCATACTAAGGGACGATATAGTTAGTACGAGAGGACGGTTTGGTCTGTGGGACTCTGCTGCCTGACAGAGCTGGGACACGGAACCACGTAACCGTGTCACAGCTGTGAGCAACACCACGAGCTGACATCGCTCAGGATTCTGGAGTAAAAGAGCACTGCGCTTCCCCTCCCCCTCCCTCGCTTCGCTTCCTCTCTTCTTTCCTTCCTTCTTTTCAACGAATGTGAAGTCCCTCATGACATTGTACTAAAAAGTTTAAATGGCTTCACTCAGTGGTACTATTTCATACTCATTTAAGCAGCCAAAGTACTATTTTTACAAATATAATTACAAAGAAGATGCTAACCACTTCTTGTTTGTTTGCCTCCCGGGAGCTGTGTTAACCATCTCTCTGGCCTTCCTGAGCCTTCCACCGCTGCCCACACCGCCTTCCACCTGGGCTGACTGCAGCTTCACACTGCAGCGTGTTGCCCAGAGCCAGAATTTTCACACGAACAAGTGTTCTTCCTGTACTTTTCTTCTTTTAAACTGTATTTTTTTGCTCTAGGGATTGACTTTCCAGCCTTTGGACTTATATTAGCAAGTTCCTCTTTAGGCTTCCTAAACCTTCTTGCTTTGAGTAATATGTCACTTTATCAAACGTGCGGCCTGCTTTAGGTTCCAAATATCTTTTTTTTTGAGACAGAGTCTCACTGTGTAGCCCAGGCTAACCTTGAATTTGTGGTACTCCTTGTGCTTCTGCCTCCCAAGTGTTGGGATTACAGACATGTGCCACCAGGCCTACCAAATCATCACTACTTTAGTGTCATTTTTAATACTGTTGAAAAAAATCCTTCTTTAAGATACAGTATCTGCTACCTAATCCCCTTTCTTGTCATTGAAAACTACATATTTTTAGTCATTTGTCCCTGTTGAGAGGCTTCAAGCCAGGCATGCTGGCTCACGCCTAATCCTAGCACTCAGGAGGCTGAAGCAGGATTGCTGTTTGAGGCCAGCCTCAGCTATAAAGTGAGTTCAAGGCCAGCCTGAAGTGCATAATGAGACCCTGTCTCAAAATCTCAAAAGACGAGAGAGAGAGAAAGAGAGAGAGAGAGAGAGCGAGAGAGAGGCTTCAAAGTCCTTCGTCCTGTGCCTTCACCAAAACCATGCTTCAAAGCCTAAACTTGAATCAAACCATCCATCTCTACTCCTAAAGCAACACTGCTAGGCTTGGAGTCACACAGATGCAGATTACTTCTCCTGGCACATCTGCTCTCCACAGCAGGCTTTCAGTACGACTTGCCAGTCCCTCACCCGTTCTGGTGAGTGTTCTCTCCCTTCTTCGCAGTCTACTGCCAGCCTTCGGTAACTTTCTCAAGTTGTGCTGATCCTGACTTCTTCTCTCTTACCAATTAAGCTTTCTTCCTTCCTAGGAAAAACTAAATTGCTGAGGGTGTGGATTTCTTCCATTTCCTGCTCTCATGTTTATCAGTGCACTGATATATACGGCTTCCTCTGCCGAACTGCACAAATGGTCCCAATTGACAGCCTCCCTCCCCACATCCTCTGCCCTGCAATGGCCATGTCTTTCTGTGAAAGCTGGACAAATGCTTTGTGTTTCTGCCTTCTGCATGTAGGCCCTCCAGGAGCACCTTAGAAGAATTTGAGGGCGCCAACCGAAGCCTAAGAACAAATGGAGCAGAGCTGAACAGACCTGGCCTTGAACTCACTTTGTAACCCAGGCTGGCCTAGAACTCATGGCAATCCTCCTGCCTCAGCCTCCCAAATGCTTATCATATTCACATAGAGAATTTGTACCTGTATGTGATACAACTTGTTTCTCTTTCGTTTTTCCCATTCCCCTCCCCTCCCATCAACCCCGGCTTTTGTCTCGCTCAGCCTCTCATTTTGTCTTGGAGCAGTCTCTATTTTTCTTTTTCTTCTGATAAGTACTTTTGTGTTTGTGTGTGGTACTGGCCTTATACATTCTAGGCAGACACTGTGTAACTGAGCCACATCCCCAGCTCTAGTGTTCTGTCTTCTTAGAGTTTTCGTTCTGTCTTTCTCACTGTCTTCTGTCTGAAGGGAGCATGCTGACAGTCATCTGAGAAAGGAAGGCCGGAGTCCGTCATCCAGGAGTGTGCTTGCAGGGTCTCTTCCAGGCGAGAGCTGAGACAAGTGCAGCCTGGTAGATATCCCGCCTGTAGCCAAGTGAGGGGTCCTCAGTCAGAGGTCCCCGGGCAGGATGCCAGTTGATTCCTAGTGCACAGAAATCATGAGAAAATAAATATTTATGGTTTTACACTACTAAGTTTTGTATGATTTATTTTTCAGCAATAGATAACTAATACAGAGCTACTCAGGATCCAAAGTCAAAGAAGAAATTGTCCCCGGATGAAGATCCTGAGTCCATTGGGGGGATGGGAAAGGCTCTGTGTGCACACTTCAACATGATCATGCAGGAATATGCAGGCACTCGGGGAGCCCAGAGAGGAGAGTTCAGCTGTTCTTGATGGACTCAGTGCAGTTAGAACAGAGAGGTTAGGGAGTCACACCTTTCCCTTCGACCATAAACACAGCACCACCCTCATGGTGACCCACAGGTAAGCTCAGGAGGTCAGGGTGCCCGTAGCAGCAGATCTGTGACACCAGTGGGATGACTAGGAGGCATTGATGTCAGGGGTGTCTGACCCTTTAAGTCGTGGAAGCCTGAGCCATCGAGGGCCCTCTTCATCCTCCTTTTTCCATTTGCCCCTTTGCCTGTTCCTGCTGCTACCATCCTCTGATGTTTAAATGAACACAGCTGCCCATTACGAGCTGTGCGCTTGGCAGTTCTTCTCTTCATGTACAAGAACCTGGATTACTTTTGGCTCATTCAACTGTAACAGATTCATTCAGCAACTTTAATTTTGTTATTAAATGAATAGGCTAAGACATTGGATGAAAATGAGAAAATTATCATAAATTACTTAAGAAAATGAATTTTCTGGACCTTTGCTGGGAAGAGTAGTCGAAAGGCTTGTAAAGGAAGCAAGTAATGGTGTGCAGACAGTGTGGGCTGCACTTCGAGAGCACGGATTTGTAAAGTTTTTAATCTGAGCTTGGAGAGGTTCCTCTTTATTTTTCCTTATTTTTGTACTGGGGATTGAAGCAAGCCTCACTGACCTACATCCCTAGGCCATTATAATTTTTTTCAGGTTTTTAAACATTGTCTTTCATTAGCCAAATTACAGAAATCATGGCCGAAAGAAAATGTCATATGACACTTGTCCATCAACACTGTTTGAGTTTCAAGTTATGCAGAGCCTTGAATAACCATAGTCATGATTAGTAAAGAAGAAAACTAAAAGACAGATTATTCCTTTTTTTCTTTACTTACTCGAACCCAGAGCCTTGCATGTGGTAGGCAAGTGCTTTACCACTGAGGTCTGCCCCAGCCCTCCTACTTGAAAGATTTATACAATGATAGGAATTTTTTTACGTTTCCATATCCACATGGTCTGTCATCTTCGCCAACAACGTTTCCATCTGGCCTCCTACTCTCCCTGTCCTTCATTCTGCTGCAGGCCTTGACTTCTTCTGAGAACACACCCAGCACATTCCAAGTGCCCATGTGTATCTGTTCCCTATGCCTCAGATGGTCTTCCTCAAGATACTGAATGTCAAGTCCTCTCCCTTACTTTAAAGCCTTATTCAAAAGTCACTTTCTTAGGTCATTCTTGGTAACTAACTAGCCTAAAATATCTCCTATCCCTCTTCTCTGCTTTTTTTCTTCTTATGCCTTATCCCTTACATGTCACTTTACTTACTGATACAGTCTACTTTGCTTTACTCAGGTGAAAGTATAAGAGTAGGCATTTTTGCTTTCACTGATTTCTCAGCCCCTAGAAGAGTGCCCACCACAGGGAACTGCCCAGTGAGTTTTCAGGTTGAATAACCTTTATCACCAACATTAACGGGTTATACCCAAATCCATCCAAGATTTACCATATAGTTCCCCTATGATGGACATCTAATAGCCAGTCTCTCACCGTTCTAAATAATGCTTGAATTCATGGGTCAGCACATTTTTTTCTGGAACTCATCAGATAGTATTTTCTGCTCCACGAGGCTTCTGTCTTAACCACCCAAGGCTGCCACTGTGGCACGAAGCAGCCTCAAACAACAAATGGTTTGGGGCTGCAGCAGGCCAGACAGCCTGCCTCAGTGAAAATTTGGGGTCATGTAGCTTTTCCTGCTTTGAATTAGTAGAATGACTAGGTAAATTGCTATGGGTATTCTTAAGGCTCTTGAAACATTCTGTCAAGTAGCTTTTCAGAAGGAAAATAGTCCTGAGAGAGCTGAACAACTGGAATACCGGTGATGGAAGTGTAAGTTAGTATTTACTAACGCTGGGCATATGTGCCCTAGGGTTCTGTAATCAGCCAGGGTTATTTTCTATGTTAGACACTAGAAGGTATTGATATAAATATTAGTCAATTATTAACTTTTTCCCTTTTCTTTGTTTTTGAGAGACAGGGTCTTGCTATGTAATTCTTTTGTTTGGAACCGGGAATCAAACTTAGGACTTTGCCCTTGCGGGGCAGGAGCTGTATCCCCAGTCCTTGCTATGTCATTCAGGTTGGCCTTTTTTTTTTTTTGTGGTACTGGGGATCGAACTCAGGACCCTGCGCTTGCTAGGCAGGCGCTTATTCCACTGAGCTATATCCCCAGCCCCTTTTCTGTCTTTTTTTTTTTTTTTTTTTTCTTTTTTCAGGTTGGCCTTGAACTCACTACGTGTACAAGCTGGCCTCGAACTTGTGGAGATCGTCCTGTCTCGGCCTCCCAGTTGCTGGGAGTACAGGCGTACGGCACCACACCCAGCTGTTTTGTTGTCCTGAGACAGGCTCTATGTAGTCCAGGTTGGCCTTAAGCTTGCAGTGATCCTCTTGCTTCAACCTCCAAGTACAGGAATTAGAGGTGTGTGCCACCACACCCAGCTTTTAAAGAATTTGAAAACGAAAGCCGATGTATTAATTCCAGCACTCTTGGAGCTGAGCCCGAAGGACTGCAAATTCAAATCTTATCTGGGCAATTTATGAACTTTGTTAAAGTCTATTCGAAAGAAAAGGAAGGAAGGGGGGTAAGGGAGAGAGGTAATTCGGGCGTAGTGGCGCAGACCCGTAATCCCAGCACTCAGGAGGCTGAGAGGAGCCTGAATAACTAGTGAGACCGTCTCAAACAAACACACAAAATTCAAAAAATGAACAAGTTAAAACAGGTGTGGCGGCACCCACCTGCAATCCCAACACTCCGGAAAGCTGAGACGGGGAGCCCCAGTCTCATAAAATTTAAAGGGCCGGGGTTAGCGGCTCTGGGTTGAAGCCTTTAGTTAAACACCCCATACGGCAGGAGAAAAGCTAGTTTCCGCGCTGCAGCTGCCTGCTGAACTCGCCGAGAAGCGCAGTGGAGAAACTGGCGCGCGCGATCGCGCCCCGTAATCTGCCGCCCCCTCCTCTACAGGGCTATAATGGGGCGGGGACCTGCGCCTCTCGCGCGGCACCCCAGTTCTCCAGCTTCTCCGACCGCCGAGGAGAACGTACTACAGCCATACAGGGCGCTTCTCCGAGGCCCGGAGCCGCACTGCGGGGACCCCCGCTTCGGTCCGCAAAGGCGGCTGCACGGGGCTGGGGGCAGCCGCTGGGCCCTGCGACCTAGAGGAGAGACTGCTCGCCCCGAGGCGGTCCCCCCTTCTGTTCCCACGGGAGGGTCCAAACTCGGTGCGCAGCGACAGCAGCGGGCACTCGGTCGAGCTCCCCAAGTAACCCAGCAACCAGAGCCCGAGCCCCGCACCCCGCGGATCCCAACTGAAGCCGGGCGCACGGCCCACACCCTTTCGAGCCGGGGGCGGGACTACGCGAGCCGAGGGCGGGGCAGCCCCCGTCGTGCGTGCTCACGTGACAGGGCCGCGAGACCCAGCTGGCGCAGTCGTCCGGCGAGCGAAGATGGCGGCCGAGAGGGAACCTCCTCCGCTGGGGGACGGGAAGCCCACCGACTTTGAAGAGCTGGAGGACGGCGAGGATCTGTTCACCAGTACCGTCTCCACCCTGGAGGTGAGGCCGCATCGCCCTGGGCGCCGCGCCGCGCCGCCATCCCAGCTTCGGTGCCTTTCCCCTCCTCGACTCCCCCACCCCGGCTTGCGAGACCAGGTCCGCGTGACACCTGTGACGCCAGCCCCGCTCAGGTGCCTGTCAATGGACCGGGGCGGCCGGGCGGCGAGGCCTCCGCCGGGGCAGCCGGCGAGCCTAGGGGAGCGGCCGGATCCTCCAAGGGGCCGGCGCCGGACCGAGCCCCAGCGCTCCCCGCCCCGCCGGCCCTCCGGTGTCCGCTGGGGGTCGCGTCCTGGGTCCGCGCCCTCCGCTCTGCGGGCCCCGAGGCTTGTGCGGCCGTCGGGAGCCGTGCTGTGGTCGCCTTGGCCTGCCCACGGGGGGTGTGCCCCGCGAGGAAGAGCCGCGGAGTGAGCGCGGGGTGGCGGGGTCTGCAGGAGCCCGGGGCACTTTCCCGGTTCGCGCCCCGCTGGCTCCCATGGTGGCTGCCGCGTGTGGACAGCCAGGACGGGTAAATTCCTGTGCCTGTTCTGATTCGACCTTAGTTCCTACACTTCTTGGAGACCATAGTGTTCAGAAAATACAAAGTCGAAGGGAAGGAGTATTCCAGGAAACTGCTTTGAAAAGGAATTTAAGGTACCAGGGTAAATAGAAACAGACCTCCACACCTCTTTCCTCTTTTCTCGCATGATCAGCGATCCCTGAAGCCGAGGGTTCCTGTTTTTGTCAAAGGAAACACTATCTGGACTTTACTGTTTTGGGCCCGCCCACATGTGCCTCGAGTTTGACTTGCTTTGCGTTTAATGAGAACACACACCTTAAATCCCAATTTTAAGGTGTGCGTGTGTATAAACATGTAAGCAGGATTCCCAGAAGATACGTTTACCTTGGGATGTACTGAAAATAAAGTGCTTTCTTACAAGCTTTCTTGGCCTGTTCGATTTTGCACTAAATCAATTGGAGATTACTGTAAAATATCCATTATCCGTGTTTTACTTGCCTGAACCTGGAACTTGAGAGAACTGTTCTGAACTGATCAGACTGTGCTAATTGTACTGGCAGTGTTCCACCCCCCCCCCCCCAGCTTCCCCTCAGATTGTGGTTTCCCTACAAACTGTAGAGCTAGGGATAGTGCTTTGTTCTTACTTGCGTTCCTCACAAAATCTTGAGCATTTGCATTTAGTAAATGTTTATAGGTTTGTCAAAATCAGCGTCGCCTAAGAATCAGTAAAAAGTTTTGCAGCGTAGGTTATCTTTTTAATCTTGTACGTACTATACAACTACTTTAACATGTTTCAAAACTTAGTTTCTTCAGGATCCTGTGATCTTAGGCCATTCAGAGAATATAAAGATTTTCCAGCAAGGATTAGCACAGACTTGATTGTCCTAGTGTCATTAAGAATATTATGAGCACAAACAATGTGTTTAACTCACGTTAGAGTTGAGGGACTATAAGTCTGTATTTATTTTATTTTATTGTCTTTTTGAGACAGGGTCTGCCTCTGAAGTTCAGGCTGGGCTTGAGCGCACTTTGTAGCCCAGGCTGGTCTTGGAGCTTGGACCAACCTCCTGCCTCAGCCTCCCGAGTGCTGGGATTACAGGCATGCGCCACTATGCCTGACTAGTCCATATTTCTTAATTTTGATAGGACTTTTGTTTTTTGACACAAAGCCTCACTGTCTAGTCCAGACTGGCCTTGAACTCTTGATGGGACTTTTATTTTTTTATTTTTTGGGGGTACTTTTATTTTTATTCTTTCTTTTTTTTTTTTTGCGGTGCTGGGGCTTGAACTCAGGACCTTGTGCTTGCCAGGCAGGCGGGTATTCCACTGAGCTATATCCCCAGCCCCCTTGGTGGGACTTTTTAAAAATATCTCTGACCATTTTTCAGTGAAAGTCTACAGACTTTATGAATACATTAAATTTATCTTGGTTAATACTGTGTGACTTGTACATATAATTGTTATTGATGGTTCATCCAAAGCCCTTATTTTAAGGATTCATTCAGGTTATTTTTAAAAAGTTACTGGGTATGGTAGCACACACCTATAATCCCAGCACTGAGGCAGGAGGGTGGCTATAAATTTGATGCCAACCTATGCTACATAGTGAGTTCAAGACCAGCTAGAACTTCATAGTGAGACCCTGTCTGAAACCCACCCCAGAAAAAAAGAAAGTTGTATGACTGTGAGATGTGTATGTTTAGATTTTTTTCCCTTCAAAATGGGTTTGCTATCCTTTTTGTTGGTTTGGTTTTTTTTGTCTTTTTGAGATAAGGTCTCCACTGTGCAGTTCAGGCTGGCCTTGAGCTCATTTTGTAGCCCAGGCTGGCCTTGAACTCAATAATCTTCCTGCTTCAGCCTCCTAAGTACTGAGATTACATGACATACCTAGCGGTTTTGTTAGTGTGCAAGCTGTGGTTCTCTAGGACTGAGTGGGCTGTGATACCCTGTTTCAGCTCTTCCGTGTTCTGTAGTGCTGCTCACCCATAATGGTCACATCACCATAGAGAATTTGCACCTGTACATGACACAACTGGATTCTTTTCCCCGCATTCAGGCCTTTTGTTCTCAGGCCTAAAAAGTTAGTAATCTTTTATTCTATACATTTACCTATTCTAGATTTTGTATGAATGGAATTACATAAAATGTGATCATTTGTAACTGCGCCACAGCACCCCCCATGATGCTTTCAGAGGTGTAGCATGTGTCAGTCTTGTATTCCATTTTCAAGTTGGGGCAATCTCACTGTGCTGCCTGGGTTCACCTGATCCTCTTGCTTTGGTCTTCAGAGTGCTTGCGCTGAAATAGGTACAACCTGGCTGAATTCATGGTCTTAATGGGGTCTTTGAAATATGAAGTTTTCTTATTTCCAGTATTGGGCATTTAACCCAGGAGCATTCTGCCTACTGAGCTACATCCCCACACCTGTTTATTTTGTTTCATTTTATTTTTTTCAAGACAAAGCTTTGCTACGTAGTGGGCTGGTCTTGAACTTGTGGTGCTCTTTCTGCCTCAGCTTCCCCAGTGCTGGGATTATAGGCAGCACACCCAGGTCTTTTTAAAGTTTTTAATTTTGAGTCAAGTTCTCAAAAAAAAGTTGCCAACGTGGGACTACTGGAACTGTAGACATGTGCCACTGTAGCTAGCTTGAAACACATTGTTTTCTGTCAGAACTAGCTGGACACAGGGCCTTTACCCTGAACTACATCCTAGGCCATTTCTTACTTTGAGACAGGATCTCAGTAAGTTGCCCAGGGCTTGCATTCTGCCTTGGCCTCCCAGATTGCTGGGATTCCAGGAGTATACCACCACACCTGACACAAGTCTTTTTGAATTTTGATGAAGTCCAATTTATTATTATTATTATTATTTATACTTTTAGCATCATATCTAACCATCTTGTGCTAAAATCAAAGTCGTGATTAGCTCTTCACTGAGGATCGACCCATTTAGAGGTTTTTTTGGGGGGGGTAATGGTTGAGACAAGGTCTCAATATGTAGTTCAGGCTAATCTTGAACTCAGGACAATCCTCCTGCCTTAGCTTCCTGAGTTTTAGGATTGTAGGAGTGCCCTTCAAGCCCAACTGGAGTTAGTCCTTAGGGTTTTTTTTTTTTTGGTTTGAGACAGGGTCTCCCTATGCAGTTCAGGCTGGCCTTGGACTCACTTAGTAGCCCAGGCTTGTGTTGAATTCACAGTGATCCTCCTGCCTCAGCCTCCCAAGTGCTGACATTACAGGCATATGCCACCACGCCCAGCTGGAGTTAGTAGGTAGGGATCCAGGTTTGTTCTTTTGCATGTGGCAGTACAGTTGCTTCAGCACTGTTTGTTGAAAAGAATGTTATTTCCTCCTTGAATGGTGATCTTGTCAAAAGTCAGTTGATACTGATTTTTTTTTTTTTGGATACTGGGAATCAAACTTGGGACCTTGTGCTTGCCAGGCAGGAATCCTGCTACTGTGCTATATCCCCGGCCCTCAAAAGTCAGTTGGCCAAATAAAACGTTTGTACCTGTTTCTTTACTAATTTAAAATTTAAGAGTGAGCTGAAGTTCAAATGAAGACCACGGTCTTCTGACATTGTCATGTCATAATAGTTACGCATTTCAACTGTGATTTTCAGGTGAAAGGCCATTAATCTTCAAATTCTTTTCCTATCATATGAGCCCCAGCTATAGTAAGTGCTTAGGATATGTATATTTGGTTGACTCTTTGTAAATATGAAAAAGCATAACTCTAGTTAGCCACTTTTGCTTGAAATCACTAAATTTAAGGATTTTTACATGAATTTTTAGAGCATATAGATGTAGTTGCTTGAGGTATACCCAAAGAAATGTTTAACTAGCATTTGGGGATTTACAAATGCCCTCTTTCCTATGAATGTGAACAATTGTGTTTCTTCCTCTGGTGGTGCTTTTTAGTTGATGTAAGGTTTACTTCAGTTTAGTAAAGCTCACTACCACCTCAATCAAGACAAACTCAGAAACTTCCATCACAAAAAAGAGTCATGCTGTGTTTTGTAGTTCCTCCCACATCCAGCATATCTGCCACATACTGATCTCTTTTCTGCCTATAGTTTTTTTCTCTTCCCAGAATGTCACACAGTATGATTTTTTTTTGAGTCTTGCTTTTCATGCATATAGCATTTGAGATTCATCAGTGTTACATGTAGCAACATGAATGTCTATGCCATTGTCCTTCACTTTCTAGGATGATGCTTAAAGGGCTGAGGGAGGTCTGTAGCCCCAAGCTGGCCTTGAACTCACAGTGATCCTCCTGCCTCAGCCTCTTGAGGGCTGGGGTTACAAGCATGTGTTACCACGCCCAGCTCCAGATTACTTTTTGTTAACCGAGTTTTAGTTTTGTTGATGATGGGCAGAAAATGTTTTATTATTTCAGTTCTTTTAAATTTATTAGTTTGTTTTGTGGTCCAGAGTATAATTTATCCTGTAAATAGTCTGTATACCTTTTTTGTTTTTGTTTTTGTCTTTTTGAGACAGGGTCTGGCTATGCAGTTGAGGCTGGGCTTGAGCTCACTTTGTAGCCCAGGCTAGTCTCATACTCGCCAAGTACTGGGATTATAGGTGTGCACCACCAGGCCTGGCTTCATAGTACTCTTAATATCTTTATTTCAGTCTCATTTTTGAAAGAAATTTTAATTTTATGAAGACTGCTGAGTTGACCATTTTTCCTTCATTACTTCGTAAAGATTTTTTGCTGCTGTCCTCCAGTGTCTGTGATTTCTGATGAAAGTAGTACCCATTCTAATCATTTCTTTAGGTGAAATACAATATTTCTGTATTTTTAGTTGCCTCAAGTTATCGACTTTTAAATTTTTGCCTTGCAGCCATTTTTTTTACTGTCTGTACGAGGAATTGAACTTGGACCTCATGCTTGCCAGGCAGGTGCTGTGCTGCTGAGCAACAACCCTAGCCCCATTTTCAGCCATTCTTAATGGTGTAACTGGATCTGGGTTTTGTTTTGTTTTGTTTGGTCTTTTTGAGACAATGTCTTGCTATGCAGTTCAGGCTCACTTTGAACTCTCAGTGGTCCTCCTGCCTCAGCCTCCCTCAGCCACCTGAGTGCCTGGCCTGGGTCTGTTTTTTTCCTGAGGTTGTCCATTTAGAATTTGTTTATTCCTAAATTTGTAAAGTGTTTTTTGAGAAAATTTTCCCATCTTAAAGTATTTTTTAACCCATTGTTCTTCTCTCCTTTTCTTTTCTTTTTTTTTTTTTTTTTTTGCGGT
>PVLD010014856.1:0-38009 GCA_004027595.1 Dinomys branickii | reverse complement strand
CCCTGTTCGTTATTATCACAATGTTTTGTTTTTATTGTTGTTTTGGACAGGATTTCATTCAGTCTGGCATTGAACTCGTAGTAGCCCCTGCTGGCCTCAGAATCACAGCAGTCCTGAGCTTAGCTTCTCAGAGTGCTAGGATTAGAGGAGTGTGCCATTGTGCCCATCCTGTTATTTAGACTGGGCATTTTCTGTTAATCTACAAGTTCCCTGGCCTTCTCAACATGTGTAAAAGGTCTGACATTGTACTCTGTCCTTGTAAAGGAGTGCTTGCTGGAAGAAGACATGACACAGACTTTACTACTCAAAGCATAGCAAGCCACGTGAGTATCATGTTTATGGCAGTTTCCCCTGTGGCTCAGATCTCAGCAGAGTGAGGTGTATGGGCCCAGGAGGATGCTGCATCTGTGCTTGATTTGAGACACAGTTGAGGAACTGGGGGAAGCAAATCCCTTGTTAAGAGACCATAATCCTACCTGTTCTTGATGCCAGAAGAGACATTTTATTACACTGCACAGTAAACAAACCTGGTCTTACTTTCAAGAGCAGCACCTCCCTTGCAAGGTTGTTTAGTATACAGACTTTCTGAGAAAGTAGTTCCCACGAGGGAACAAATTCCTGTGCTTAACGTTATACAGGAATGCACAGGGAAGATTGGAGTGCTGTTTTTTAATTCTATTCCACAGGTACGCACCTTGAAGGTAAGCTTGATTTATGTTGGTTCATTCATAGAATTAAAGGATCTTCTCCAAATCCCTTGCTCCCCTTGCTTCACCTTCTGAGAATCTCTTTTCCCGTTTCTTTGGGCCGAAACAAACTTCTTTCAGAGGTATAGCTATCTGCACTATCTGTACTATCACACACATGGGGCCAGCAAAGCAGTAGGTGAAAGGGGAGTAAATACTAATAAAGATGTCTCTCTGTACTCTTCAGAATACTGGATCCTATTTTCCTGGTTTGCTTGGCCAAAGATCTACATTTTCTCTTGGGGTTTCAATGCCAATACCTGCATCACTGCTGATGTCATGCCACTGGGTCTGGTCGAAGTGCAGTGCCAGGAAAGAAAACAAGAAGAGGTTCTTCACCCATATTCTTTAGGTTTTAGGGGCTTTTGTGAAAGACAGTATTGTAGTTGGGGGTTTTGCAAGGGGAACAATATAATACAGGAAACATATTTTATAAGATTATTTGTAATAGTCACCCAAAGAATAATATACAAAAAGAGAGTGCAGGAAAATCTGTCCACACACTAAAGACCAAAGAATCTAGCTGAGAGCCTGGGTCGCACATAATGTGCTGCGTGAGTCCAGCTGCAGACCTATAGCCCATAACAGTACCTCCCATGAGTCCAACCAGAGGCCTAGAGTCCATGACAATGTCTTATGCCGGCCTGTGTCACCGATCTGTGCTGCAAAGGCCCAAAAATCAGTGGTGGAAGCTAGAAAGTCTATGCCAGTGGAATGAAGGATCTGTGCTGGCAGGCTGAGAGATCTGAACTGGAGCCAGGAAGGGACACTCAAAGTAAGAACCAGAGCTCCCCTGAAAAGTACCATAGCCACCCTCAGCAATAGTGAGGTCCCAAGCTCCTCTGATGACGAAAAAAAGCCGAGTTCCCATCAGGAAAGCCAACACGACAAGCTTCTCCAGGAGACTGGCAGTGCACCAGGTTCCCCTGTAGACTCAGGAAGCGATGCGGAAAGGACCAAAGCTCTGAGGACCAGAGGTCCCACAAAGTGAACTGTAGGCATTCTGAGCGACGGAGAGGTCCTGAGCTCCTCCTCTGATGAGAACAGCCAGGTTTATCAGGAAAGCCAGCGTGACAAATTCCTCTAGGAAAACCAGCGGCTCCCTACAGTTTCCAAACAGCTTCCAACAGCTTTCCAACAGCTTCTAACAGCCTCTCTTCTCCAGTTTTGCCTCTTACACAGCTGGCAGCAATCATCAAGTGGGCCTCCCACACCCAGCATCACTCTAGTTCAGTTCAGCTGGATGTTACAAGTTGACTACCAGTTGTCAATCCACCACAGACAGGAAAAACAGGAGTTTTTCTGGGAGTCACTGTCTGTACCTCTTAACAGTGGTAAACCCGTGGCACATGTGCCTCATCAGGCTATCTGTTAGCGCTGAAAAGCTCTGAAAGGTTCGCCATTGCTGACCTATAGCATAGTTCTGCGGTTTGTTCTATTCTCAAGAAAAGCTAAAGCAGAATAAGGAAAAGAAAATCATGAAACTGGCCCTTGTAATAAATTACTTTTCACATTTTGGCCACCTCCCTAATTTGCCTGTTACATACTTTTTATGGTTGCTTTTTATATTCTATCCAGAGTTCTTAGCGTCAGTTTGTGGGAGAGAGGGGCTGTAGTGGGCTTCTTTGATTTTGGATGGAGTCTCAAAGCACTGTATTATATGAGCTACTAGCAAAAACCCTGAAATTTTGTACTGAAAAGTTGTGTACACTATTGGGTGATGATGTGGGGGAAGAAAAGAATACACATTTGTTAAGAATGCTGACGTCTATACTGGACATGGAGGTATAAGGCTGTAATTCCAGCACTCTGGGAGGCTGAAGCCAAGAGGATTACAATTTTGAGCCCAGCCTGGGCAACTTTGGGACCAGGTCTCAGAATTTTTAAAAATATTTAAAAGCACTGGAGATGTAGATCTGGGTTTGCCAGGCATGGTGGCACATGTCTGTAATCCTGGCACTTGGGAGATGGAGGCAGGAGGATTGCCACAAGTTTGAGGTCAACCTGGACTACATAGTGAGTTCAAGACCAGCTAGACCTTGTCTCAAAAATAAAAATGAAAGCTCATTGGTTCAGTCCCCATTGCTACCAAAATAATCACCATAATCATCATCTCAGTTGACATCTCAAACTGGGCTTGGTGACATAGGCCTATAATTCTAGAACTTGACGAGGCAGGAGAGTCCTAAGTTAAAATCCAGACTGGACTACATAGTAAGTTTGAACCCCACCTGAGCTGCTCCATAGTAAGAGCCTATTAGAGACAGAGAGGAGAAGAAGAACCTGGAAGAGGTATGGAGAGGCAGAAACAAAGATAAGTAGCTCCTTAATGCCTTTATGGAGCCACCTTTCCATAGCTGCTCCCTTAGCCGTGGAGCTTAGGCCTCCAGGCTGCTCATGGAGAGACAAAGGAAACACCTCTTTTAACAGTATGACTGCTGCTGTAGTGGCCTTCATTGGAGTTGCCCATCACCTACACCATTCCAGTCCCACACTGTACTCAAGCTTTGGACTGTGAAACAAAAAGGTAGCTTTTGGTACATGAGAATGTTGAAATTTTTTTGATTCTCGTGTCAGAAAACTATTGAGTGCCAGGTGTGGTGATGCATGCCTGTAATGCCACCACTAAGGGGGCCAAAGCAGGAGAGTCACTGCACATTTTGAGGCACCCTGGGCTACCAGGCGAGTTTAAGGCCAGCCCGAACTACATAGTGAGACCCTACCTCAACTACTTCCACCAAAAAATAAACCATGGGTAACCCAAGATTTTGGTGTAATATCAACATTCAATTATAATATGAATTCATTATAGATTATAAGTAGTCTTTGCCATTTATATTTCATATCCTTCATCCATGTATCATTTCTTTTCAGCATAAAGAATTTAGCATTTCTTTTGTAGCATATCTTTTGGTGATCAGTGCTGTTATTTGTACACATGAAAAACAATTTTACTTTTATTTCTGAGCAGTATTTCAGAGTTTATAGATTTCTGGGTCAATAGCTAGCTTTCAGCACTGTGAAAGTGTTCTTCCACCGTTTTCTAGCTTTCCTGATTTCTGATGAGAAATCCATAGAAATCTGACTGGGTATTCCCTTGTAAATATGCCATTTTTCTCTAACTGCCAACAGTATTCAAGGTCCAAAGAGGAGATAAGAGAATCTTGACGCACCCTACTCCACAGACTAAATTATAGGTGTGCTGACTTTAGTTATAGAAGTTTTTAAGGTGTGTCAGTGAGAGGTATAAAAGAGGTTTATTAGGCCAAATTATTGAAAGTATACATACAGTGAAAATAGAATGCAGACCCTCTATAGAGAGGCATTATGGTTAGTGGTTGAGCCAGAGCCTGTAAGTGGCTGAGTTGCTCAGGCTGGGTTTTCGTTTCTTTTTCTTTTTTAAAGGAGGTTTTGAAACTTCTGTTTTATTAATTTTTATTTTTTTTATTTTAAAGACAAAAGAAAGGAGACATATCAACAACCAAACAGACATAAACCAGAATAACACAAAAACAATAAAGGAAATACAAAATTACAGAGAAGATAGTAGGGAATTAACAATGGATGCTGTATTACATAATATTATCTTCGCATTTGTTAGTTATACAAATAAAGGCACATATGATTAATCAGTCAGTTTTCTCCACCCTCATCTCTGTTGTTCTCCCACCCAGTCAGTCATCTGGTAATAACTGTACTTTTTGGTTTTATTCATTCCCTTGGGCTCTCACATTGCGAAGACACATGGCTGCTTCAAATTATGCTGCAACAAACATGGGTGTACACTAATTACTATGGCATTAGGTGGAAAAGCATCCAACCTCAATGACAGTACATAGGCAGGGACCCAGGCACATCAAGATCAACACCCCACTGACAAACACTTGAGGCCCTTGGGAGACCTTGTCGTGAGGACCACCAGGCTCCGCCCTGATGTGGCATGCCTGGGGCCCTGGTACAGGTCCTCAGGATTTTCATGTAGCCTGCGGGGAGCCCCCTTCCCCCTACAGGCTGCTGAGCTCCTGTCAGGGCCCCTGGGGTCCCCCTGTAGGCCACCAATGTCTCCCTGCAGGCTGCCTATGACTCTTTGGAGGCCATCCCTGCCCAGCTAGAGGACCGGGTCTGCATGTCTTCACCTCTTCCCACCTCTCGATCTCCAGTGCTGCCACTCCCCGCCCCTTACACAGCTGGGCATTGGGCACACTTATGATGCTGGGCACAAGTGGTGTGAGGTCTCCCCTACCTGTGCTCACTGAGGTAGTCCAGGGTGTGTACTAAGTTTAGTTTTTAGTTCTACGAGACAATTGGAGGAGTTTCTTGGGTCTTCTGTGTAGATTATGTTATCATCTGTTGGTCTCCAGGACTGCTGCTTTTCATATAATTTGTTGCTGTGGGTTCATGCAAGGATCATATATGGAAGCAGTATGAAGTCCCTCTTGGTGCTCATATTAGTAGTTTAGAGTGGGTCCTGAAGCCCATGGACTCAGCCTGTTGCTGTCGGGAACATGTGTTAGGCACACAGGGGGAAGGTGGGGTGGTGGGGGGCAAGTCTCAAGGTGCTCACAGAGGAAGTTCAGGATGGGAGCTAAAGCTCGTAACAGCTTGTGCCCATAACTCAGCTCGTGCTTTCTGCTCACTGTTGGAGTGAGAAGGGCACGGGGACATCTGTCCCACCTGCATCTGCCCCTCCCTTACTGTTGTGCTCCAGTTCCTGTTTATTCATTGGCTGGACCCCCAGGAATTGCTGTGGCTCTAGGGCCACTGCTGTCTGCTGCTCTCTGTTGGCAGTTGCTCTCACAGGGGAGAGGTAGCAGGCCACAGCCTTGGAGTGTGTTGGGCTGTACTAGTTGCTTTGTTTCCACCTTGCCTCAGGGTGCTGATTGGAACGGGTCACTGCAGAGTGGGCAGACTGCTTTAGTGGCTGTTGTACCTTTTCATCATCACATTGGGTTATCATCACATTGGATTCAACGACACCTCCCAACTGCTGCTGCTGCTTTTCTGGGCTGTGCTTTCTCCTCTCCGGTTTTGGTCCAGCTCTGGGAATTCTGCTCTCTGGCTGAGTCGGGAGGCTCCTGCAAGCATAGGTTTCCAATGCTGAAGTTACAAGTGTAGGAATGAGGGAGCAGGCTGAGGGTGTGTAGGGAGTGGTGACTCCCTCTTTCTCCTCCTCCTCTTCCTCTAACTGTGCCATGGCAGCTGCCCGAGTTTTTCCTCTGGGAGGGGTCTTGTGTGCTCTTTCTGACAGCTTCAATTTTTCATTTCAAATCCTTCCTGGGACCAGGGGACCCACTTTTGTCCTTCTTGTCTTTCTCATGTTGCTATATTCCAGTGTCTGGGTGGCGATCCTCTGGGGCACCATCTTCCCGGAAGTCCTTGGGGTTTAATTTATGATCTTTCAGTCACCCTTTCTAGAGTGGTGGGATTACAGGCATGTACCACCACACCCAGCCATTTTTAAAAATTGTATTTATCTTTCATTTTCAGCAGCTTGATATGTGTAGGCATAGTATTATTTGATTTTATCCTCATTGTGACTTGCTTAGCTCTTACCTGTAAAGTTAAGTCTTTGATCAAATTCAGGAAGTTTTAGGCACATTCTACAATGGTTTCTTCATCCTGACATCTAAAATTCAAAAGATATGAAAGTTAGACTTTTTGGTATTATCCTACACATCAGTCCCTAGGCTCTGTTCATTTTTTTTAACTCTTCTCAGATGTTAACTTTGTTACATTGGATACTTTCTGTAGATTTAATTTCAAGTTCATTGACACGTTCCTTTGTCATATTCTTTTTTTTTTTTGAGACAGGGTCTTGCTGTGTGGTCCATGCTGGCCTTGAGCTCACTGTGCAACCCCTGGCGGCTTCACACTCCTGGTGACCTTGTCTCAGTCTCCTACAGGCACACACCACCACACCGTGATATTTCACTCCGTTTCTAAGAGTTGGGAATCCAAGAGCAGAATGACCTGGGTATTCTGCTTCAAGGTAGATGTCACCCGGAACTGCAGTCACCTAAGGACTAAGAAGGGCCCAGTCAATTTAAGCACACTCACATGGGTATTGACAGGGCTCCTCAGATTTTTGCTACTTGGTCCTCTGTATAGATAGGTTGGTTCAGCATCTGGCAGAATTGGGATAAAGGAAGCACATGACAGCAAGTGCTGAGGGATGAAGGGGAAGCATAGTCTGTAATAACCTAATGTCAGAAATGACATGCTGTCCTTTCTGCTATGTGCTGTTACACAGAACTACTCCCAGTACAATATGTCATGCTGTGTAAGAGTGAATAAGTGGAGGTAGGGATTATTATTCATCATCTGGGAGTCTAACTACTTAACTCCTTTGGCTCAAAACTGAACACTTTACGTTTCCAAGTTTTACACAAAAATGAGAGAATACAGTGATCTGATGGGAGAACTTGAATTCTTCATTATTCCGGTGGGCACAAAGTACACATTATAGGAAAGTGGTATGCAGCAGATGAGGCTTGATGGAAAAGAGCTGGTTACTCTAAGCCTTGTGTGTATGTAAAGAAGTTTGGGTTTTAGGCTGTAGTTACTGATAAGTCAGTGAAGAATTATGAGCAAATGGAGCAATGACAGTTTGTTAGAGCAGTGTGAAGAATATATGGGTAGAGTCATGCCTGGCCGTTAAATGTTTGTAGTCCCAGCTCGGCAAGACAAGCACAAGTTCAAGTCCAGTGAGACTGTGTCTCAAAAAAATAAAAAAGGAGCTGGGGATATAGCTCAGTGCAAAGGTTGTGTTCAGTTCCCATACTGGGAAAAAATACGTACTTGAAGGTGAGGCAAAAGGTGCAGCTTAGCCAAAATAATAATAAAAATTTAGGATTATGGTAGGAGAATACACAAAAATGAAACAGTGGGGATGGAAAAATGAGCATCGGCGATTGGCTCAATGTGGAAGGTGTAGTGAAGAGGGAGAAGTAGGACTCGGACAACAGGTTTCTGGATCAGGTAAGGAGGTAAGTGGTGGTACGGTTCGTGTACCAACTCTGGTCTGGTGCCTGTTTCTGTAAAGTCTTACTGGAACACGGCCATATCAATTTGTTTACATTTGTCTGTGGCTAGGAGGGTTGAGTAGTTGTGACAGAGACCATATGGCCTTCATTCACCATCTGATTCTTCCCCAGCCTGTCAGTTTAGGAAGTACAAGTTCAAGCCCAGCTTGGGCAACTTAGTGAGACTTTGTTTGGCTGGGGATGTAGCTCATTGCAAAGGTCCTGGATTTGATCCCCAGTATTGCCCCTTAACCCTAAAATGGCTGAGGGTATAATTCAGTGGTGGAGCACTTGCTTAATATGTGTAGGGCCCTGGGTTCATTTCTAAGTACTATAAAAACAACAAAAAAACCCCATACTTTATACACGGTTTAATTACAGTAGTTAACTACAATACTTAATGCATATATGTTTCTCCATTGAACTCTTAAGCTTCTTGAGAAGTGATACAGCTTTTTATCTTTTTACCTACTGGCCAAACATACTAGGGAGTTCATATGTGTGCATGCCTGTGCATGAGGCATTGCATATATGGTATTGCATAGCAAAGTAGGATTTGTTTTATATTTCATGATACAGTCTCAAATACATTTTATTGTTTAAAAAGGTATTCAGTTAACTTTAAGTAATGGTTAGAAGATACTAAGTACCTTTAGTTGGTTGGAAGAAGGTTAATTGGAAAGGATATTTTAAAGACTGTAGTAGCCAAAGTAGGGTTATAGATTGAGATAGGCTTTTTTTTTTTTTCTTGGAGACTGGGTCTCACTATGTATCCTGAACTGAGCTTGAACTCACTGTGTAGCCCAAGCTGGACTTGATTTCGTGGCAATCCTCCCTCAGCCTCGAAAGTGCTGAGGTTACAGGTGTATGCCTCTGCCCAGGTAAGGTAGGCTTTTTCTGTTCATCACCATTCCCATATTAGAATCTGGCATTTGACAGTGCTTAACAGAATGTGCTTCCTTAAGTGTATATTTGAAAGTTTTACATAAGTGAATATTAAATTTTAGTGATGTTAGGCAGGATATTGAAGATTAGTGAATTGTGTTTAAATTGGGGGACAGTAAAGAGTAGAAAGAAAGCATATAGCATGGTTTGCTTAGAAAAGAATTTCCTTAAAGTGTTGGGATACTTAGAAGTAACAGGCAGAGGGGAGAGAAAGGCAACCAAAATGGGTTGATTTAACAGAGGTTCTTGAACAGGAAGGACAGTTATTTAATAGGTGATGCATTGATAAGGGTTTTGGTTTCACAACATAAACTGACCTAGTTCATTTAAGTGAAAAAGAATGTGTTAGAAAAATGTCAGAGAACTTGTAAGATGAATAAGAAACTGAGCAATCACTTTGAATACTCTGCTGCAGGGCCTGCTTTGTAGTCTGTCATTTCTGTCCACCTCTACCCATACTGAATACTGAATGCAAAGGCTTTGACAAGTGGGGCAAGTGTTCTACCACTGAGCTACATCTAGCCTTCTCTTCTCTTCTCTTCTCTTCTCTTCTCTTCTCTTCTCTTCTCTTCTCTTCTCTTCTCTTCTCTTCTCTTCTCTTCCTTTTTTTTTAGTAAAATAAGTACAGCAAAATTTATTGTAATCACAGTAACAGCAGGTCTTGTCTACATTAATCAAAACAGTGTAGTTCTGAAGGACAGACACGTAAGACAGTGGGATAGAGCTGAGAGACGGAGAGTCTAGACATAAACCCACATTTACCATTAGGTGCATATTATGAATCTTGTAAGAGATTTAAATACAATTCATTTTTTGAAAAAAATTATCCTAATTGATTTTTTCTTAAGTTTTTTCTTAAATTTCTTTTTAAAATAAAAGAAGGAAAACATTAACAAACAGACATCCATTTACAAAATAGCATAAGAACAATACAAACAATACAGAGTTACAGACAAAGTGGTAGGAATTAACAGTGGTTGTTGTATTACGTATTTATATCTTCAAAGTGGCTTCTCAGGAAAACAAATAGAAACATGCAATATTGATCCAACAAGTAATGATTAGCTGTTCCTTTCAGTAAAGCAATAGAAGACGGTAGTACAACTATGTTAGCAATCCTGTATATACATACATACACACATAATTTCCCTTCCCCTTTTCTCACACCCCAGCTGCCCTTTACTTTTGAGCATTTTCCTTTCATTTCACAATATCTATCATACCTCCTAGTTTTTAGTCACTTCAGGTTCTTAAACTAGTTGCTTACACATGTAAGTCTGATTTATTTCACTTACGAGTATGGTCTGTAGTTGTGACCATTTACCTGTAAAAGCCTCAAATTTATCTTTCTTTACAACTGAGTAATATTCTATTATATAAAAGTACCACAATTTTTTTTATCGAATCCTCAGTGGATGGATATTTGGGTTGCTTCCACAACTTAGCAATTACAAATTGCACCGCTATGAACATGGGTCCACATGTATCGCTGTGATATGATGTTTTCAGTTCTTCTGGGAAAATACCCAGAAGTTAGCTGGGTTGAATGGGACCTAATTTGCCTAGGAATCTCCAAACTGATTTTTACAGTGGTTTCACCAGTCTGTATTCCCACCAGCAGTGGAGAAGAGTTCTAATTTTCCACCACCTCGCCAGCATTTGTTAGTGGTTGATTTCTTAGTGATAGTCATTCTTACTGGGGTGAGATGAAATCTCAGTGTTGTTTTAATTTGCATTTCTCGAATGACTACTGATGTTGAACATTTTCTCATGTATTTATTTGCCATTTGTATTTCTTTATCATCTCAGCTACCCACTTTTGGGTTGGGTCTTTGAATTTGGAGGGGCTGATTTTTAAAATTTTTTATATGTTCTAGATAGAAGACCTTGGTCTGAGGGACAGTTAGCTACAATTTTTTCCCAGTTTGTGGGTTTTCTTTTTATGTGCAGAAACTGTTCGGTTGGATGAGATTGTAGTTGTTGATTCTTTGAAGTATTTCACAGGCAGTTTGGTTTTTGTTCATGAACTCTGCCTATCCCTATGTCTTTGAGGTTTTTACTTACTTTCTCTTCCAATAGATTTAGTGTTTCTGTTTTAATATTGATATGTGATCCATTTTGACTTGAGTTTGGTGCATAGTGATAGACTTGGGTCTATTTTCAGTCTTTGGCAGGTGGCAAACCAATTTTCCAGCACCATTTATTAAAGAGTCTTTTGTTCTTCCAATGAGTTTGTTTGGCCCCTTTATCAAAGGTTAGGTGGCTGAGGGTGTTTGTGGTTGTGTCTTGATGAGTCTTCCAGTCTGCTGCATTGATCGTCTGGTCTGTTTTTTAGCCATTACCATGTTGATTTTAGTTTCAGGTCAGGGATTGAGATTCCACTTGACTTGTCCTTGTTGCCCAGGTTTGCTTTTGTTATTCTGAGTCTCTTCTGGTTCCAGATGAATTTAAGGAATGTTTTCTCTAGATCTGTGAGGTATGCTAACAGTAGTTTAATGGGCGTTGCATTGAATCTGTACAACAATTTTGGTAGTATGGCCATTTTCACAGTGTTGGTTCTTCCTATCCATGAGCAAGAAATATTTTTCCATTTATTGAAATCCTCTTTGATCTCTTTTTTCAGAGTACTGTAGTTTTCATTGAGTAGATCTTTTACTTCTTTTGTTAGATTGATTCCTAAATATTTCAATATTTTGGATGCTGTTGTGAAAGGTATGGTTTTCTTAATTTCTCTCTCATTCTGTTTGTTGTTTGTGTATAGGAATGCTGTTGATTTGTGGGTGGTGACTTTGTATCCAGCTACACTGTTGAATTTGTTAATTCAAGGAGTTGTCGAGTTTTTGGGGTCTTCATGTGAAGTATCATGTCATCTGCAAATAGTGATAGTTTCACTTCTTCCTTTCCTATCCTTATTCCTTTTATTTCTCTCTCTTGTCAGATTGCTCTGGCTAATGCTTCCAAAACTATGTTGAATAGGAGTGGTGACAGCAGACATCCTTGTCTTGTTTCTGATTTTAAAGTCAAAGGTTTCAGTTTTTGTCCGTTTAGTATGATGTTGGCTGTTGGTTTGTCATAGATGGCTTTGATCAGATTGAGGTAAAGACTATCTATTCCGATTTTTTGTAGGATTTTTATTGTGAATGCATGTTGGACTTTGTCGAAAGCTTTTTCTGCATCTATTGAGATGATGTGGTTTTGGTGTTTTTGGCCCTGTTAATATGGTGTATAACATTAATTGATCTCTGTATTCTTGGAATGAATCAGAGTTGGTCGTGGTGTATGATTTTCTTGATGATTTGCTGCGTTCTGTTTGCTGGTGTTCTATTGAGTATCTTTGCATCCATATTCATTAGGGATATTGGTCTGTAGTTTTCTTTCTTGGTTGTGTCTTTCTCTGGTTTTGGTATCTGTATAATATTTGCCTCCAGAAATGAGTTAGGGAGAATTACTTCCTTTTCAATTTCATTGAAGAATTTGAGGAGTATTGGTATTAAATGTTCTCTGAATTTCCTGTAAAATTTTGTTGTGAATCCATCAGGACCTGGGCTTTTCTTTGTCAGTAAGTTTTTAATCACGTTTTCAGTCTCATTAATTGATACTAGGTTGTTCAGAATTTTTATATCTTCTTGAGTCAATCTTAGTAATTCATACATATCTAGGAATCTATTTCTTCTGAGTGTTCTATCCTATGGGAGTAAAGATTTTCAAAGTAGGTATTAATGATCTTCTGAATTTCTGTAGAATCTATAGTAATTTCATCATTTTATTATTTATTTATTTATTTTTTAAATTTCATCATTTTCATTCCTTATTGATGAATTTGAGGTTTTTAATTTGTTAAGGTTGGCTAGTGGTTTATCAATTTTATTTATTCTTTGAAAGAATCAACTCTTCGATTCATTTATTTTTTGTAGTGTTTTCTTCATCTCAGTGGCCTTAATTTCTACCCTGAGCTTTATAATCTCCTCACCTCTCTGGGCTTTGGGCTTGACTTGTTCTTCTTTTTCTAAAAGTTTGAGGTGCAGCATTAGGCTATTTATTTGTTCTCTCTCTGTTTTCCTTATGCGTGAATTCACCGCTTTAAATTTCCCTCTCAGGACTGCTTTCATTGCATCCCATGGATTCTGGTAAGTAGTACCTACATTTTCATTTGTTCGTAGTATTTTTTAATATTCCATTTCTTCTGTGACCCATCGGTTGTTCAGGAGGTTGTTTAATTTCCAAGTGTTCTATTACAGAGTTTTTGGAGTTCCTTTTGTCATTAATTTGCAATTTCATTGCACTGTGGTCAGATAATGTGCATGGGATAATTTCAGTTCTTTTACATTTAGGTAGGTATGCTCTATGGGCTAGAATGTGTTCTATTTCAGAGAACGTTCCATGTGCAGCTGAGAAAAATGTGTATTCTGATGTTGTGGAGTGGAATGTTATATACATCTACTAAGTCCATTTGTTGGCTGCGTGGTTCAGATCTTATTTCTCTGCTGATTTTTTGTCCAATTGACCTATCTCTTTGTGTCAAAGAGGTGTTGATGTCCCCTATAAAACAGTGTTATTATTTTTGCATCTATATTCATTAGGGAGATTGGTCTGTAGTTTTCTTATTATGTGGGTTTTCATGTCTGTTAAGATTTGTCTTACGTAGTTTGGTGCTCCGATATTTGGGGCATATACATTTATGATTGTTATCTCATCCTCTTGCAGTTTTCCCCTAACAAATATCTAGTGACCTTCTTTATCTCTTTAGATTGTTTTTGGCTTGAATTTTACATTGTCTGCAAACATAATAGCTACTCCTGCTTTTTTGTGGGTTCCTGTTGCATAGAGAGGATTGTTTTCCGTCCTTGTTCTTTCAGTGTGTGGATTTCCTTTTGAGCAAAATGTGTTCCCTGTATACAGCATATCATTGGATTTTTTTCTTAACCCACTCTGTCAGTCTGTTTCTTTTAACTGGTGAATTGAGGCCATTTACATTTAGGGTTATAACCAGTACGTGTTGGTTTATCATTGTTGTGTTATTTACTTGCTGTTGGTTTCTTACTTTTTCTACCTGTTTAATTGCTTGCTCTGCTTGAGGATTCCTTTTTGTTGTTGAATTTGTGGTCATGTTTTCTCTGTCTAATATATCTTTTAGCTTTAACTTTTAATATTCTGTTCCTTTGCTGGTGATCTGGGATCTTGATTATTATAGGTCTGGGTGTAGTGTCATTATGGTTATGACTATTAGGAGTTCTATATGCCTCATTTACCTCTGTTTCAGTTTCTGTTAATGTGCTTGGGAAATTTTCTGCAAATACTCTTTTTATGTCATTTATATTGCTCCCTGCTATTTCATTGACTCCTATTAGTCTGACATTATTTCTCTTCGCCTTGTCTTGCCGCTGTTGAATTAATTTTTCCTGGATCCTTGTTGATTTTAAGAGATCCTTCCTTTCACAATTGCTAGCTGCCATGCTGTCTTCAAGATCTGAAATTCTATCTTCGGCTTCATTCAAGTGGTTTTGCAAGCTTTCAGTGCAAGTTTTGATTTCCTGGAAATCTCTTTTTGAGTCTGATGCATTCTAATTCATTCCTGTATTGCTGATGTAATGTTTCCATCTTTTGCCTATGTTCATCTTTTTATGTTTCTTCTCTAGATGTGTGGAGCGTTTCTTTTATTATTGTCATTTCATTTTTTTGCCTGAGAGATTATTTCTGATCTGATGTCTTCTATGGCCTGATGGAATTGTTTCTTTACTTCCATGCAATCATTTCAGCAATATCAGGTGTGTGTTTACCAAGTTCTTCTATGTCAATGTCTTCTGAACTTGTTCTGAGTGGGATAGAGTTCTGAGATTGTGTTTTAGTCCTTCACCTTGTCATGTTTGATGCCAGAGGTAGAACACTGAATCTTCCTCTTCTCTCGCAGTTCAGCAAAGGTCACTAGTGTTGCTAGTTTTCCTGGTGGTCAGGCCTGCCCCTCAGTGTCTGATGAGATGTGCTGCTTAGTGTGGGGGTCTTCTGGTAGATGGTGAAGTGTACCTAGTTCTCCCAGGTCTCAGACAAGAACTGTGATATCAGTTGATGGCAGACCATCTGATCCAGCAACCTTTTGTAGTTCAGGGCACATGTATGACCCAGAATCCGGTTGCACTGGTGGTGTTATCCTGGCCCAGTGATCCTGTGACCCCCAGCAGTTCAGCATACAGACAAAACCCAGAGACGAACTGCAGGGGCAGCAGTTTGTGGACCACCTGATTGTGTGTCTCCAGTCAGTTCAGGACGCACATAGAATCCAGACATGGGCCGCATCAGCAGTGATCACAGACTGCCTGTGTGTGTGACCACCTGGAGGGCAGGGTGCAAGTGAAGTCCAGACCCAAACCTCAATGCCCAAAGCTCGTGGAGCACCTGCTGAAGTACCTCACTCAGTGCTGGGCACACACAGTGAGGGTCCATCCTCGAACCCCTGTAAGAACAGTTAGTGGGCCTGCTGAGTGAGGATCTCCTCTCTGAATGAGGCGCACAGAGGACAGAGACTCAGACTGTAATGGTGGCAGGGTCGTGGGTCGCCTGCTCTGCCCCCAGGAAGTAGATGGGGAATACATTCAATAGAATTCATAAAATCTTTTGTGTGTGTGTGTGTGTGTATGTGTTTGAGACAGGGTCTTGCTATGCAGTTTAGGCTATCAACCCCTATGCAATTGAGCTCACTTTGTAGTCCAGGCTGGTCTTGAACTTGCAACGATCCTCTTGCCTCAGCCTCCTGAGTGCTGGGATTACACACATGTGCCACCACGCCCAGCCTTAAAATTCATAAAATCTTACAAGATTTAAATAGAATTAATAAAGTCATTAATAAAAAGAGAACTCAATTAGTCAGTGGGCTAAGTATCTGAATAGATATTTCTCAAAAAGAAAAACTTCCAATGACCAATAAACACAGGAAGAGATGCTGAATATTGTCAGCCGTCAGAGAAACTTGTGTATCAACACTGAGAAAATGCACTAGAATAAAGAAGATAAAACATGTAAGTGTTGGTGAGGATATGAAGATCCTGGGTCGCTCATAATTCTGTTGGTTGCATATAAAATAGTGTGGCTGCTTTACAGAAAAC
The DNA here is from genome assembly GCA_004027595.1 of Dinomys branickii. Lineage (NCBI taxonomy): Eukaryota > Metazoa > Chordata > Mammalia > Rodentia > Dinomyidae > Dinomys > Dinomys branickii. The sequence goes on along the minus strand of PVLD010014856.1, from coordinate 22,199 downwards.
TCGGGCCCCTCTTTCAACAAGTAAACTGAGTTGCATCTAACCGAGCAATTAAGTTTCAGAATATGTCCCTAAGAGAAAATTGTGTCCACAAAAAAACCTGTATGCAAATGTTCAGAGGGGCATTATGGGGCTCATTGGCTAGGTTTGAACCTAGACCCCAGTGAAGATATCTAGAAACAAGGCACCTTGCACCCTGCCTACTCCCACTCTGTGCCCTGAACTTGTGCCCCACCCACACCTGTGCCCCTCAGCTCAGCCTGCCCAGACTTTGGCCTGCATCCTTCTAGCCACCACAGCCACTCCTAGAGACTTCCACAGAGGCCTCAGCTTCCTGAACACCCGATGACCAGAGAGTATCATGCTAGGCCTGTGGGGTGGGGGTGAGGAAGAAACTGAGGCGAAGGAAAGGCTGCAGGAGAGAGGTCAGGCTGCAGGGAGGACCTGCAGAAAGGGAGAGGTCCCATGTTGAGAGTGGGTCCCTGTTTTCTGTTTGGAGATAGAGTCTTGCTAAGTTGCGCACACTGGCCTTGAACGTGTGACCTTACCGCCTGATGGTTCTCCTGAGTGGTTGGGGTTACAGGTATGCATCACATGTCTGGCTTGTTGTCTTACTGTATACCTAGAGAGCCCTCAAAAAGGAAAATTGTTCAGATGGTGGTAGCCCAAATAGAAATGGCTTTTTTTTTTTTTTCTCTTTTAGAGACAGAGTCTTACTGTGTAGTTCAGGCTGGCCTTGAGTTCACTATGTAGCCCAGGCTGGCCTAGAACAACCAGCTAGCTTCCTGCCTCAGCCTCCTGAGCACTGCAATTATAGGTATGCACCATGCCCAGTTTATGCAACTCTTTAATTCATAGCTTTTAATCCATTCCCACTACTATTCCTAGTTTATCTTACTCTAATCCTAGTTTATGTACATGAGGCAAGTTAAGCTTCTCCTTTAAAAAAAATTAGATTAATAGTTTGCTGTTCTTACATATTTGCTAGTCCATTCTAGTCTTGGTTATTCTAGAATATTCTTTTAAAGTCAGATATAAGAAAAATCAGATACAATTTTCTTTCTTTCTTTTTTTTTTGTGGTACTGGGGATCGAACTCAGGACCCTGCGCTTGCTAGGCAAGCGCTTATTCCACTGAGCTATATCCCCAGCCCCAGATACAATTTTCTAAAGGGCTAAAAAGCCTTCTGTGCTTCTCTGTTGCTTTCAAAGTGAAGTCCAAAATTCACAGCATGCTTTCCAAAGCCATTCATAGTCTGGCTTTTATAATCCTTTAGTGTAATCATTAGTAAATAAAGATACAAAGAAAAAAACAGTTAAATCACCACATGCCATCATATGCACAGAAGGAAATAACTCTTAACACGTTTCCTCTTGTTTTTTGTAATGTTTACTTTATGCATAATAAGAATTAAGTTGAATATGTAAAAATGTACTCTTACCAAAAACTTGAAAATATAAGCATCTTTGTATGTTGTGAAATGTAGTACTTAAAACAGTGATGTTTAGAATGTCTTGATAGCTTTTTGTGTAATGGAAATTGAAGCCAGGGCCTTTGCACTGAGCTATAGCCCTAGCGTGCGCACACACTCTCTCTCTCTCTCTCTCTCTTTATATGTATGTATGTATGTGTATGTATATGTGTGTATATATGTATTTATTTTTAAGACAGGGTTTCACTAAGTTGTCTGGGCTGGGCTTTAACTTGGAATCTTTGTGCTTCAGCCTGTGAGGTGCTGGGCTTTACAGGCATGCACCACCATGCCCAGCTGTATAACATGGTCATGAAAAATGAAAAATGAAATCTAATTTGCCAAAAAAATGAAATCTAATTTGGTTAGTTATCTGGTAGCACTCTCAGTAAGCTCAGCAAGAATGAGAAAGGTTTGGCTCTGATTTTGTGTATATCTCTGTGTATACGTGCATGTATATGTACTATAAATGTTTTAACTTAACCTGTTTTGTTAATTTGTAGTTGTTTGTTTATTTTGAGACAGGATTTCACTGTGCAGTCCAGGGTGGCCTTGAATTCAGCTATGTAGCCCATGCTACCCTGCAGCTCACACTAGTCCTGCCTTATCCTGGTGTGCCACCACACCTGCTCATTTGCTGGGCTTTTTTTTTTCTTAATCGATTTTATCAGTACATTTTAGATGTACATAATGATCACACTCATCATAGAGAATCTGTACCTGTACATAATACGACTTTTTCCCCTTCTCCCCCTTCAGCCCCTCTGTACTTCATGTATGAAAGCTCTGCTTCCATGTTTTCTTTCTTCTCTCGTTCTTTCCTTTCCCCTCCCTCCTTGTTCCACTCCCCAGTTGGAACATTTTCTATTTCACAATATCTGTTACACATTTTAGTTCTTATTTATACTTTGTTTTTCACACCAGAGAAACAATGTGGTATTTACATATGTGTGTCTGATTAATTTCACTTAACAGTATGAACTCAAGCTGTGCGCATGGTGGCACACTTCTATAATCCCTGCACTTGGGAGGTTGAGGCAAGAGGATTGTTGTGAGTATGAGGCTAGCTTGGGTTACAAAGTGAGCTCAAGGCCATCCTGAACTGCATAGTGAGACCCTGTCTCAAAAAGAAAAGAAAAGAAAACAAAAAAAACCCTAAAAAAGAAAGAATATGGACTCAGGGTGCATCCATTTACCTAAAAATGTGTTGAATGAATCCTTCTTTATGACAGAGTAGTACTCCATTGTATAAAAAATTCCACATCTTTATCCATTCACCAGTTGATGGGCGTTTGTGCTGTTTCCAAGATTTGGGTATTACAAGTTGTGCTGTTACAAACATGAGTGTGTATATGTATCACTTGTTTTTGGAGACAGTCTCACTATGTAGTTGAGACTTGCCTTAAACTCACTATTTAGCATAGACCGGCGAACTCTAGCCTCATCTTTAGGGATTTCGGGCATGCACCAACCACACCCATCTTAAAAGAATACACCTTTACTTTTTTTTTTGCTCTTTTTGACACAGGGTCTCGCTATGCATTTCAGGCTGGTCTTGAGTCACTTTGTAGCCCAAGCTGGTCTCAGACTCCCAGTGATCCTCCTGCCTCAGCCTCCCAAGAGTTAGGGTTACAGGCGTGTGCCACTGTGCCTTGCTTTAAACCTTTTGTTTGGTACCAGTAATCAAACTCAGGACCTTGCACTTGCCAGGCAGGCGCTTGTGCACTGAGCTATATCCCCGGCCCCTAAACCTTTACTTTTTGTTTTTGTTTTTACTTTTTGTGATGCAGCAGTATTCATGGCCTAGACTATGTTAGGCAGGTGCTCTGCTGCTGAGCTATCTCCTCACCCCAAGAACAGGCCTTTGAGTTTGTTGTCCCCACTGGTTATCAAAAGAAGAGCTAAGAATTGTTTTGTTTGTTCCTTTAGTTTTTGATCTGGGAATGGAGCTCAGGACCTCACACTTGCCAGGCAGGTGCTGGGCCATTGAACATTAAATCCCTAGCAATAAAAGCTAAGAGAAGAAAAAGAGAATTTCATGACGTATCGCCACTTATTTACAAATATTGTATAATGAAGTCTACTTTATTACAAGTGCTATCTGATTATGTGAGACAAATAATTGAAGTTATTTAGTCAACACTGTGTTCAACTTTTGATATGGGGTCTGATTATGTTTAGGCTGGCCTCAAACTCAAGATTCTCCTGCCTCAGCCTCCTGAATGGCCATGCACTACAATAGCCACATTTAAAACATGAGACACACAAAATTAGTTTTAGTAATTTTTTCCCCCATACTAGAGGTAGAACTCAAGGGTCTGCACATGGTAGGCAAGTTTATCACTGAGCTGCATCCCCAGCCCTTTTACTTTTTATTTGGAGATAGGATTTCACTAAGTTTGCCCAGGTAAGCCTCAGGTTTTCAGTCCTTCTGGTTCAACCTCCTGAGTTGCTGGGATCATTAGGTATGTGAAACTACACCTGTCTTAATAATACATTGTATTTAATTAAATATATCCAAACTATTTTATCTTACCTAAAGTATCACTTCAGTATATAATCAGTATAAAAATTAATACACTTAAATTAGTTTTTGTACTAAATCTTCAAAATCCAAAGTGTGTTTTGTACCTGTAGCACATTTCAATTTAAACTTGTTACATTTCAGGAGCTCAGTAACCATATGTTGTTAGTGGCTACCTCATTGTACAGTACAACTTTTTTTTTTTTTTTTTTACAACTCTTGACTTAAATCATTAGAGAGCAAAGTTGGACCCTGGGTTTTTTTGTTTTGTTTTTTGGTCTTTTTGAGACAGGCTTTCACTGTGCAGTTCAGATTTTATAGCCCAGGGTGGCTTTAAACTCAGTATCTTGCTGCCTCAGCCTCCTCATTGCTGGGATTACAGGCCTGCGCCACCACGCCTGGCTTGGACTCTTAGAATTACAGTCCCTGTAGAATTGCTTTCACTCAGTTTCCCTTTAGTAATATCAGAAAGACAACCAAAAGTTCATTTTTGTAGTACTATAGCAACAAATTGCGATTTACTGTTTTTTAAATTGTGTTTTTAAGGTGTTTCTATTTTGTTTCAAGATTTATTTCTCGCTAGGCATAGCAATGCCTGCCTGTAACCCTAGCACTGGAAAAGCTGAGGTAAGAAGACCTGAGTTCAAGCCCAGCCCCTGAACTGCAGAGCAAGACCCCTGTCTCAAAAAAAAAAAAAAAAAGGATTTATTTGTCCATTAGAGTTAATGGTTTTCTTTCTTTCTTTCTCTGTCTCTCCCTCTCGCTCTCGCCCCCTCTCTCCCTCTCTGTTTCTGTCTCTGTCTCTGTCTTCTTTTAAAGACAAGGTCTTGCTCTGTAGCCCAGGCTGGTCTTTAATTGAAGGCAATCCTCCTGTGTCTGCCTCTCAAGCCCTAGGATTACAAATGTGTGCCACCACACCTGACTAAAGTTAATGTTGGGCAAGGTTCACAAGAAGAAAAGCAAGTTAAGTTAGCTGACTCTAGATTTTGAAATTATAAAATACTAAAATAGAAGCCTCTCTAAATAGCAATTATCTGATACACCATTCATTATACAGACATGAAAATTAGTACCCAAGGAAATTTCATTGTGTAAGTGGAGGCAAGTTAGTGCGCAGGCAGAACCTAAACATGGGCCTCTGATCATCAGGAAATTTTGGAGAAAGAAGTTACTTTAAATAACTTGAATTAAGTTGAATAATTTATTTGTTTGTTTGTTTGTTTGTGCTGGGAATTGAACTCAGGACCTTGCGCTTGCCAGGCAGGTGCTTGTGCCACTGAGCTATATCCCTGACCCAAATGTACAAGTTATATGAAAAATTTAGTGCCTACATCTTATTCAATACAAATATGTTTCAATTTCTAGGACAAAGAAGAAATAGTAATACTAACTTTTAATGAATATTTTCAGGAAATTAGATCATGTATGCAACTATCTGCTTTTCTCATATAATATTCATTATAAATATCTTTCTGTGTCAGTAGAGACCATTCTACTACAAGGGTGTAAAATAGACTTTGTCTTTAAAGTGCTTTCCTAAAAAAAAAAGAAAAACTGGGAAAAAATGTGCTTTCAAGTGCACAGCAAAATTAAGTGGAAGCCACAATTTTCCCCAAACCCCTAAAAGTGAAGCTGTCCTAGTATCATTATTCCCCCACCAAGGGTACATGTATTTCATCTGATGAATTGACAGAGTTCACTGTTGATGTTGCATTTGCTGTGTTTGGGAAAATGTACTGTGATATAGTCATCATTGTGTCATGCAGAGTGTTTCATTGTCCTAAAAGTGCTGTTTGCTCTACCTCCTCATTCACCCTGACCCCTGACCCTCAGCAGCCACTCATCTTTTTATTACCTCTCCAGGTTTGCTTGTCATACAGCTCCACTCATAGTTGGAACCTCTTAGAGTGCTGGCATTGCAGCACATGCCCTTGATGCCTCATTTATTATGAGCACCAGATAACGTTTCATTGTTCTTTCATCTACTGGAGGACATGTTGGCCACTCCCCAAGTGTTCAGCTATTGTGAGGGAAGCTGCTGGGAACATCCTTATACCTGTGGTTGTGTGGGCATAAAAGTATTGTTGCCTTTGGATAAGTATTAAAGGATTGCTGGGTCACATATTAAGAGTATATTTAGTAAAGGAAACTACCAAAGCATCTTCTAAAGTGGCTGTACCATTTTGGATTTCTACCGGCACTGATTTTTTTGGTTTTTTGTTACAACACATTTAGGTGCACAGTAGAATTTAGCAGAAAGAACTAACAGCAGTGATTGAGAGTTCTTGTAGCACTAAGTGCATTCTGGATTTTGGCCATTCAGATAGGTGTGCAATGGTTCCTCATTTTACTTTGCATTTATTTCCCTGATAACATATAATGTGGAACATTTTTTCATACATTTAATGCCATTGTATATATGTGTGTATGTGGAAATTGAACTCAGGGCCTTCACACACTGAGCTAGATTCCCATCCCTTTTTTAGTTTTTATTTTGAGACAAGGTTTTGTTTTTTTTCTTTTTGAGCCAGGGTTTTGCTGGGCGGTTCAGCTGGCCTTGAACTCACTTTGTAGCATAGGCTGGTCTCAATCTTACAGTGATCCCCTGCCTCAGCCTTCCTAGTGCTGGGATTATAGGCAGGATTTTAGGTATGGGCCTATAATAAGACAAGGTCTTCTATTTTTTTTTCTTCTTTTTTTTTTTTTTTGGCGGTACTGGGGATCAAACTCAGGACCCTGCGCTTGCTAGGCAGGAGCTTATTCCACTGAGCTATATCCCCAGCCCCTAAGACAAGGTCTTCTAAATTGCCCAAGGAAGACTCAAATTTGCAATTCTGCCTCTCTTCCAGAGTTCTGGGATTACAGTTGGGCACTAATCACTGGGTCTGGCTTATATATTTGGTGTTGAGGTGACTGTTCAGATCTTTTGCCCATTTTTAAATTGAGTTGTTTATAAATATTTTATATATATTCATTATCATGTGTCTTTTTTGAGGGAGGCAGGGTCTCACTGTGTAGTTCAGGCTGGCCTTGAACTCAGTATGTAGCCCATCAGCCCAGGGGAGAAGGGTTCCTTTCTCCCATAGCCCCTCTAGCATTTGTTATTAGTTGATTTCTTGATAGTAGCCATTCTTTCTGGAGTGAGATGGAATCTCAGCATTGTTTTAATTTATATTTCTTGAATAACCAGTGATATTGAATGTTTTTTCATATATTTATTTGCTATTTCTATTTCTTTGTTTGAGAAATGCCTGTTTATTCCAGATGCCTGGTGTGGTTTCTGACTTTTTTTTGAGTTCTTTATATAGTCTAGATAGTAATCCTTTGTCTGAGGAACAGCTAGGAAAATTTTTTTCCTACATTTGTAGGTGGTCTCTTCACTCTTGGTGATTTCTCTTGCTGTGCAAAAAAGCTTTTAAATAAGATGAGATCCTTTGTTGAATTTGTGATAGTTCCTTTGTGATTGGAATTTTGTTCATAAAATCTTTGCCTATACAGTTGTCTTGAAGAGTTGTACCTATTCTGTCTTCTAGCTGATTTAGCCTCTCTGGTTTTTTTTTTTTTTTTTTTTTTTTTTTTTTTTTTTTTTTTTTTTTTTTTTTTTTTTTTTGTCTTCTGGAGACAGGGTCTTGCTATGTGGTTCAGGCTGGCCTTCAGCTCACTTTGTAGCCCAGGCTGGTCTTGAATTTGGAACAATCCGCTTGCTTCAGCTTTCCGAGTGCTGGGATTTCAGGCATGTTCCACCACACCCCGCTAGTCTTTCTGTTTTAGTATTCATTATTTGCAGATATTCAGTCCATTTGGATTTTTCTAATCTGTTCCATTAATTCTTGGGTCTGTTTTTTTTTTTTTTTTTGGCCAGTACCATGCTGTTTTTATCAAAGCACAGTAGCTTTGTGGTATAATTTCAAATCAGAGATTGTGATGCCCCCTCCCTTGCCCTTGTTGCCCAGAATTACTTTTGCTATCCTGGATCTCTTCTGGTTCCATATTAATGTTAGGATTATTTTCTCTTAAGTCTGTGAGGTATGCTGTTGGGAGTTTCGATCAGGATTGCATTAAACCGGTGTGACAGTTTTGGAAGTGTGTCCATTTTCCCTATATTGGTTCTTCCTACCCAAGAACAAGAGCCAGCTTTCCATTTGCTGTTATCCTCTTGGATCTCCTTTTTCAGACTACTATAGTTTTTTTTCTTTTAATAGTTTTCAATGTGAAGGTCTTTTGTTTCCTTCGTTAGGTTGATTCCTAGGTATTTCATTGTTTTGGTTGCTATTGTGAAACCTATTATTTCTCTAGTATCTCTCTTAGTAGTTTGTAATTTGTGTACAAGATTTTTGAATGTTGACTTTGTATCCTGCTACACTACTGAATTTGGTTATTAAATGTAGAATTTTTTTTTTTTTTTTGGCGACGAGGTCTGGCTGTGTAGCCCCGACTGGCCTTGAACTCCCAGTGATCCTCCTGCCCCAACTGCCCCGAATGATGGGATTTCAGATATGTGGCACCACACTTGGCAAGTCTAGAGGTCTTTTGGTGCAGTTTTTGGGGTCTATGTAGAGTATCATGTCATCTACAAATAATGTAATTTAACTTCTTTCTTTCCTATCCTTATTCTCTGTCTTGTCTAATTCCTCTGGCTAATGTTTTGAGGGCTATACTGAATAAGAGTGGTGGCAGTAGACATCCTTGTCTTGCTCCTGATTTTAGACTGAAAGCTTTTAGTTTTTGTCCATTTAGTATGAGGTTGGCTGTTGGTTTGTCATAGATAGTTTTTAACAAATTGAGATGAGGATGGTCTATTCCAATTTTATACAGTTTTTTTTTTTATCATTTTTGGGTATTGGACATTGTGAGATGCTTTTTCCTCATTGGTTGTGATGATCTTGTGGCTTTTGTCCTTGCCTATGTTAATGTGGTATATAACATTTATTGATTGCATATGTTGAACCATCTCAGAATCCCTGGGATGAATCCTACTTGGTCATGGTGTATAATCTGCTTGATGGTTTGCTGCATTCTGTTTGCCAGTGTCTTATTGAGGATTTTTGCATCTGTGTTTATCAGGGAGATTGACCTGTGGTTTGCTATTTTGGTTGGACCCTTCTCTGGTCTTGGTATCAGGGTAATGGTTAATCCAGGAATGAATTTGAGAGTATTGTGTACTTTTCAATTTCATTAAAGAGTTTGAGAAGTAGGGCACTAGGTTATCTCTAACTGATTCAGTAATGAATCTGTCCTGACCTAGGCTTTTCTTTGTTGATAGGTTTATAATTGCTGCCTCAGTTTCGTTGACTGATACTGGGTTATGTAGAATTCCTTTCCATTCCTCCCCTCCCCTCCCCTCTCCTCCCTTCCCCTCCCCTCCCCCTTCCCTCTCCTCCCCTCCCCTCCCCTCCCTTCTCTTCCCCTCTTTATTTATTTATTTATTTATTTATTTATTTATTTATTTATTTTTGAGACAGGGCCTCACTCTGCAGTTCAGGCTGGTCTTGAATTCACTGTGTAACCCAAGCTGTTCTCAAACTCGCAGTGGTCCTCCTGCCTCAACCTCCCAAGCACGTGTGCTACCTTGCTTGGCTTTTTTTTTTTAATCTTCTTAATTGAGTTTGTTAATGTATATGTATCTAGGAATCTGTCCATTTCTTTGTGCTTCCTATGTTACTAGAGTACAGGTTCTCAAAAGAGGTACTGGATTTTGGATTTCTGCAGGATCTGTTGTGGTTTTATCCTTTTCATTTCTAATTGTATGGATTTAAGTTTTTTCTTTTTTGATAATGTTCCCTAAGCATTTTGTCAATTTATTAAATCTTTTAAAGAACCAACTCTTCCATTCATTGATTCTATATATTTTTTCTTAGTCTTCATTGCATTAATTTATGCTCTGATCTTACAATTTCCTCCCTTGAATGAGCTTTGGGCTTGACTTGATCTTTGTGTTTTAGAAGCTTGAGGTTCAACATTAGGTTATTTGAGCTCGCTCTGTTGTACTGATTTATAGGGGTATTCACCCCTATAAATTTCCCGTATACGACTCCTTTCATTGTGTCCCATAAGTTATGTTCTATTGGTATTATTTCTTAATTGTAGAAACCAGTTTCTTTAATTTCCTATGACTCATTAGTTGCTCAGGAAGATGTTATTTAATTTCCATGCATTTATGAATTTTTTGTGGTTGCTTTTGCCATTGATTTCCAATTTCATTGCACTGTGATCTGATAATAATTATGAGATGATTTCACTTCCTTTGCATTTACTTAAGCGTGTTTTGTGAGCTAGTATGTGGTCTATTTTGGAGAACTTTCTTTGTGCATCTGAGAAGAGTGTGTGTTCTGATGTTATGGGTGAAACACTCTGTAGACATCTGCTAAGTCCATTTGTTCAAAAGGTTGGTTCAGTTGCAATATTCGTTACTGATTTTTTGTCTATTTGATTGTGACAGGGAGGTACTGAGGTGCCACTTTGCAATTGTATTAATGCTTATTTGATTTTTAATGTCTATTAATGTTTTATATAGTTGTGTGCAGTGGGGCTTGGTGCATATATATTTATAATTGTTAATTTTTTCTCTTAAATTGTTCCCTTACCAAGGTTACCTTCTTTGTCTCTTAATCAGTCTTGGCTTGAAATCCACTTTGAAAATAGAATAAGTATCTCAGTGTTTTCCTGGTTCCTGTTGCATGGACTATTATTTTCTGTCCTTTAGTCTGTGTATTTCTTTTAAAAATTTTTGTAATTATTTATTGATACATTATATGTGTATGTAACGATCACATTAATCATAGGGAATTTGTACCTGCACCCGTACATGATATGTCCTGTTTCTTTTTTTCCATTTCCCTACCCTCCCGTCAAGCTCTCTTCTTATTTACAAAAGCTTTGTTTCCATTTTTTGTTTTCTCATTTTTTCTTTTCCTCTTTTCATGTTAAATGTGTTTCTTGTATATAGTATGTTGTTGGATCTCGCTTCTGAATCCATTCTGCCAGTCTCACTTCTGTTGATTAGTGAATTGCAACCATTAACACTGATGATTATAACTGCTATGTATTGAACTCTCCTTGTGTTTTTAGTTTCCCGTTGTTCTTTCCTCCACCTTTAATTGCTTGTCTTGCCTTCCCCCATTCTGTTGGGGTTCATACAGTTATAGTTCTCATTATCTTTCTAGAACATCCTTCAGGATATTTTGGAGTGCTGGTTTGTGTTTCATGAATTTCTTCAGGTGTTCTTTGTCATGGAAGCATCTTATTTCTCTGTCAATTTTCTAAGATAGTTTTGTGGGGTACATCAGTTGGGTGGAGGTTGGCTTTTTTGGGAGGGCTTTAAATACTTCAGTCTTGACTTGAGGGTTTGTGTTGAAAAGTTTACTGTGATTCTGATTGGCTTTATAGGTGATTCATTTTTTCTTCTGTAGCTTTTAATATTCTGTTCTTGTGTTGAATTTCTGAAACCCTGACTATTACATGCCTTGGTATATTTTTCTTTTAATTCCTATTTTGGGGCCTCACTCCCTATTCACTTCTAAAAAATACTTGCTATAACAGTAGCCTTTTTTTTTTTTTAATCATGGCTAATTGGAGCCTCATTTACCTGTATGACAAATTCTTTTCCCTGCTTGGGAAGTTTTCTGTCATTACTTCTGTGTACAGGTTTGTTAGGTTGTTTGTGCTATCTTCTGCTTTTTCTTCGACTCTGAACATTCTTACATTATTCTTCTTTGTATCATCTGGTAGCTGTTGGATTGATTTGCTGTTTTTAAGAAATCTTTCTTTTCATGATCACAAAGTGCTATCCTGTCTTTTATATCCAATATTCTGTCCTCACATGGCTCATTCTGCTCCATGGACTTGCAGTGGGATTTTGAATCTGTTTGAATCTGTTTCATGAATTCTATTTTTTCCTATGTTGGGAGTTCATTTATTTCCATCATTTTTTGTAAACTCCTTTTTAAAAAATCTATATCTGTTCTAGAGTCACTAACCATGTGTTTTATTATGGTTACGATCTTTGCAGTTATCTGAGAGATTTTTTTCTGATTTAATTTTTTTCAAAAACCTCACTCATCTGCTTTGTTACTTCTGCATTACTACTTTACAGAGTCCAGGTTGGTGTCTTTAGAATTGTCTCACCTCATTGCCTCTGGGTTTGCCTTTGGTGAGCTGGAAGTCTGGGGCTGCATCTTGCTTCAGCATCTTCTCGTTTTATATTTTTTATAGTTGAATTCCTAGGTTTGTGCTTACAAATTGCTAATGGTGAGTATTTTTATTGCTAGTAGTTAGAATTCTTAGGAAATGACTACTACTTAGAGGTATCTTCCAGGTGTAGCAGCTTTTGGGTTTGGAGTCTGTTGCAAGATCCTACCCCTTCCATTTATTGGGGTTGAGAAGTTGCTGCCTGTTTGGCCTAGCTGCTGGTCCTTTGGCTTGGGCCTATAGTATGTTCATTAGGTAATCTCAGTCTTAGGTATTCTCAGTTCTTCTGAGGAAGAACAACTGATGAGAGCAGTTCTGTCACCTTGGGTAAAGTAATACAATCAGCAATAACAATAGCATCAAACGCAGCCTAGAATAGGACAACCACTTATAACTATTAACTTGTGCGCTTTAACCACATGAACTAGATTGGTGGTTATATAACAAAGTTAAAAATAAGCCAGAAAATTGTATATAGTATGTATGTCCTTAATATGGTGATTTTACCCTCCAGGAAAAAAGTTTAAAGGCGTTGGGTGGGAGAATAGAGAAATGGAAGAGGAGCAGATTAGAAGCAAAGCTGGAGGACAGTGGAAGATCACATGAACTTTGGGAAACTGGTGAAGAAGACAGGAGAGAAAGAGAGATGGAAGAAATATAAACAAACTGGGTGTGGTGGTGCATGCCTGTAATTGCAGCACTTAGGCTGAGGAAGGAGTTTCACTATGTCAGCCCAAACTATACTGTGAAACACTCTCTGAAAGAGAAAAGAAAGGGAAAGAGAAGAAATATAAACAAGAACAGAAGAAAAATTTTAAAAATCTGGAAACTGTTGACATTCTCAAAAACAAGAGCAAACAATTAGGAAAAAAGAAAAGAATAACAACTGTCCACTTCAGGGTGTGTCTCTGTCGTCACTGGAAGACACAGTGGGCAGACAGAGCCCAGACCCATGTTGATTAATCCTGGCAAGCCAGCCATGGATTTCCTGCAGGGTACTGAGTAATCCCAGTAAGTCTGCACCTTTAGTTCCACTGAAGTTCAGCTGATTTCTGGTATTGAGACTAGAACTTGATTTGCTCAGCTAACAACACTTCAAGTACTCCCTGCTGGCTTGGTCTCAGCTCCTTGGCCTTCTGTTAGGTTGAATTTGATTCCATTTCACCCTGATGCTGGAGCCAGCCTGCCGGTGCTCTGAGTTCTGAGCTCATTTGGCCCCTCTCCAAGACGGCTCCCAGCCAGTGACCCTCTCTTGGGGGATGTCTGAATCTGGATAGCATACCAGCCACTGCAGTCCACTGCATCACTGCTCTGCCTCACTGCTATATCTCTATGTAGAGACTTCTGGGGTCACCTGTAGTCACTGTGCATCGCCAGGTTCAAGTGACACGACACACACACACACGCAATGAATCAGAGCTTAGGTATAAAGCATTGCTTGCTACCTCCTCCTCCTGTGCTGAGCTCTCTCCCTTCTCTCTCATGGTGGGCTTTAGATCCTTGCTGGGTCCCAGAGACCCACTTTCCTCCTCCTGATCCTTGTGTTACTGTATTCTAACGTCTGGATACCAAATCTCAGGGAGGTTCTTTCTTGCTTGTTCACCACTCCACCATTAGAACTTGCCTAATGCTTTGTTGTATCTAAAGTATAGCTAAACCCAAGATCATCTGGATTTGTTTTTGTTTTACTTTTAGGTATGTGATCTATTTTAATTTTCATGAAAAGTGTTCTGTTTCTAGATTCATTTTCTAGGTTGTATTTTTATAAGTAGATACCCAACTTACCCAACTGTCAAAAACACTTTTTCGTCCATTGTGTTGCCCTTGGTTCTTTGTCAAAGATGGTTGAATGTCCTTCCACAAATCTATTTTGGGGTTCTATTCTGTTCCATTGTCTGTTGTTTTCCTCAGACCACCATGTAGTGATTACTGTAGCTTTATGTAAGCCTTAAGGTTAGGAAGTGTCAGTCCTCTAAGTATGTTCAGACTGATGTGAACACAGTCCTGCCTTATCCTCCCTAGTGCCGAGACTATAGGCAAGTATCACCACCTGACAGTATTTTTTTTTTTTTTTACATTAACTTTTAAATTTTTCTTATGAAGATCTTGTATATATTTTGTTAAAGTTAAACCTAAACATTTGGTTTTGAGGGATGCTTGTTTAAAGAGCATTGAACCAGGAATGGTGGCACACGCCTGTAATCCCAGCACTTAGTAGGCTAAGGCAGGAGGATCCCAAGAGTTGAAGCCCAGCATGGATTACATAGCAAGACCCTGTCTCCAAAACCAAAAACAAAAACAGGAAAGTAGTTTTTATTTCAAAATCCACTTGGAACTTTGCTGGAATATATAAAAAAGTTAATTTTATATATTAAACTTGGGTCGTGCGACTTTGCAGTAATCTCTTATTAGTTCCAGGTTTTTTATTTTTAATTTATATGGGGGGATGTTTTTTGTTTTGCTTTTCTTTCTTTTTGAGACAGGATCTTGCTATATAGTATCAGTTGCCTTTGAACTCACTATGTAGCCCAGGCTGGCCTTAAACTTGGAAAGATCCTCCTGCCTCAGACTCCAAAGTGATGGGATGGCAGCTGTGCACCACCATACTCAGCAGGGGGCAGTGTTTTGTTTTTGTTTTTAATGGCATTAGAAATTGAACCCAGGGCCTATGCACTACATCCCTGGACCTTTTGGGGTCAAAGTTATGGTCTTCCTGCCTCAGCCTCCTGGAGTGCTGACCCCACCCAATTTCAGCAGTAGGTTTTGGTGTCTTTTGTTGTTATTGTTGTTGTTTTCTTTGTATTTTATGTATAGGTGACCATGTTATCTGCGCAGACATTTATCTTTTAGTTTTGTATTTTGAGAGTGCTAGGGTTTGAACCAAGAGTCTTTTGTACCCTAGGCAAGTACTTTCCCACTAAAAGTACATTCCCAGCCCAGCAGAGACAGCTTATTTCTTCCTTCCCATGCTAGGCTTTTTGTTTCTTTTTCTTGTCTTACTGCATTAGCTAGAACTTTCAGTAGTGTTATGAGGGAGCAGTGTAGTTTCTCTCTGTTACCTATGATGTTGTGGGCTTAAATATCCTTACAGTTAAATGAAGGCTCACTTTTGTGAGATTTTGGATATGAAGCATGACTTGGGTGAAAAAACCTCCCAGAAGTTTCTTATAAAACTGAAACTGCTTTTGAAAGCTGTAAAGAAATATGTGCATGCTATTATGGTTTGTTTGCTTTAAAAAGTTGATGAGAAAAATCTTACTAAATCAGAGGAGCATGAAAAGATTATTAGTTGTCTGAAGGTGTGGTTCAGTGGTAGATCTTTTGTCTAGCATGCTGAAGGCCCTGGGATTGATCTCCATCACCCTGGGGGCAAGGGGGCTGGAGGGTGATACTGGGTGTACAGAAGTTTAATGTAAAAGAAAAATTTTATAATGTGCTCTTACTAAATTAAGAATTTAGAAATGCAAGCAACACAGAGATGCTAAAATGAGAAAGGTGAGTATCGAAGGCAGGCTTGGAGGTACACGCCTGTAATCCCAGCACTTGGGAGGCCGAGGCAGGAGGATCATTGCAAGTTCGAGACCAGCCTGGGCTACAAAGTGAGCTCAAGGCCAGCCTGAACTGCATAGTGAGACCCTGTCTCAAAAAGGCCAAAAACAAAACAACAAAACAAGGTATTAACAAGGGTCTAAAACAGCAGTGACAAACCTGTGTCATGCATGCTGCAGCAGGCTATTTGTTACCACCGAGTGCTTTTAGTTTTTTTTTTTTTTTTTTTGAAACTAGAATGGAACTCATGACCTTGCACATGCCAGGCAGTCACTGCATCACTGAGCTATATCCCCAGCTCTGTTTGTTACCATTGAAAGCTCTAAAAGGTTTGCTGTCACTGATGTAGAGCAATAATTTTTTATATATTACTGATGGGAGTATAAGTTATTACAGCCACTGTACATGTTTTCTATATCTGTCAAATTGTGTGAAATTTAGACATTTGGATAACTCTGCCCCCACCATCAAAACAAACATGGTAATAACAAAAACAAAAGTGTTGGTTCTTAAAAATAAGGGACTTGATCTGAAATTCATTCTGTTTTCTATGATTGTGTAAAACATTAAATTTTGTTTTGTTAATTATATCTCAACTTGACAAATTAGTACTTCTCAAGGGATGATTAGAAAATATTTCTTCATGAAATCTTAAGTGACATTTTATTGAGAAAGAAGAAAAGTAAAAGTATGTTTTAGAGCTGGGGATGTAATCCTAGCATTCTGGGAGGCTGAGACAGGAGGATTGCAAGGTTGAGCCCATCCTGCACAAAGCAGCAATCTAGCAAGACACTGTCTTAAAAAATAAAATGGGCGGGTGTTGCCGTTAAGTATTTGGTTTATTCTTATCTTCACAGGAGAAACTATATAAATAACTTCTCTTTTTTTATCCAGTTGTATTTCTGAAGTGTATAGAGATGTAATTATACCAGATGGGTACCCTAATGCATTACTTGTTGCTGTTCTTTTTAATAGTCAAGTCCATCATCTCCAGAGCCAGCTAGTCTTCCTACAGAGGATATTAGTGCAAACTCCAATGGCCCCAAACCATCAGATGTTGTACTAGATGATGACAGAGAAGATCTGTTTGCAGGTAATTGTCCTGGCTTTATTTTTGAAATAATGGTCAATTGTGTATATACTCTGTTAGAAAAATAGTCTCTAAGCAAAACTTAAATTCTGTGTATGTTAGTTATAATTGTTCTTTGTAAAACTTAAGGAATTTCCAGTTAGATCATCTTGTGAAAAATATGACCTATTCAGAGAAGCAAATATATAATCCTTTCTGGTTTTAAGCATTTAAAAATAAATTATATGCTATAATTTGATTGTTTTGGTCAGTCTTAGACTCAAAATATTAATGGCTGTGGTGTTCATCCTTTGAGAAATGACAGGTTTTTTAAAAAATTGCTTACAAATTGCCACAAGACAAAATTAAATCTTAATCCATGGACTTAAAAATAACTATATATTTCAAATTTTATACACACACACACACACACACACACACACACACACTTTCTTTTTTTTTTTTTTTTGTCTTTTTGAGATGGGTCTTCCTATGCAGTTCAGACTGGCCCTGAGCTCATTTTGTAGCCCAGGCTGGTCTTGAACTCACAGTGATCCTCCTGTCTCACCCTCTCAAGTGCTGGGATTACAGGCATGTACCACCACTTCCAGCTCTAAAATAACAATATTTTATTTGTAGTTTTAATAAATTGATATACTATTTGTTTCATATTGACATTTTTCTTTATTTTTGGTTGTTTGAGACAGGCTTTCGCTGTGTAGTTCATGCTGGCTGGCCTTGGCCTTGAACTCACTATAACCAAGGCTCACCTCAAACTTGCCACTATCCTCCTGCCTCAGCCTCCTGAGTGCTGGATTCCAGGTGTGTATCACCACACCTAAATTACTTTGATTTACATTTAAGTGAATAAATTGATGCTTGAGGAATTATTTTCAATATTGAACTTGGATAAATGTTTTTCATCCTGTTTTTTTAAAAATTGGACTCCTCCAAACAACTATACTTGGAGGTTAATAAAATTTAGGTACAAATTAATATTTTGTAATTTTTTTGTTGTTTGTATGTTTTTGGTTTTGAGACAGATTCTTGTTACATAGTTCAGGCTGGTCTTAACTCACTGTGGAGCCTAAGCTGTCCTCAAATTTGTAACAATCCTTCTGCCTCAGCCTACCCAAGTGCTAGGATTATAGCAGTCATGCTGGTACATACCTATAATCCCAGCACTCCAGAGGCTGAGGCAGGAGGAGTTCCAGGATGGCCTGGGCTACACAGTGACCTTTTTTTGTTTGCTTTGTTTTTTTAAAAGAATTATATAGTGAGACCTTGTCTCATCCAATTAAAGGTGGGAGGGGTGGAAGGATTTCTATAATTGTCCAGTATTTAAAACATGCCGTATTCTTTATACAAATGTGTTTGAAGGTATTATTTCCCCATCACAAAAGTAATACAATTTCAGTCTTGATTGGTTCTGAAGTCTTCATCACTTCATGTACTTTGTCATATTAGGAAATTGAAATATGATGCCAACTATCAATCATTTCTTTTTTCCCTTCCCTTTTGCCACCAATTTAGTCAAAATCATAGTTAACCAAAGTTATAATTTTCAATATTCTTTTATCTCTTGTGGAATTAACAGTACTTACATGACATTTGTGTTTTAAGTTCACAAGTACTAAGCAAGTACTAATCTAATGTACATTTTCCTCTTTAAAGACTTAAGATTCTGTATTATCTGTTTGGTAAGAACCCTAACCATGCGGCCTTAGAATTCTCTATAAATGACTCTGCTGAAACCGTATTCTACCAACAGCTAGGTCTAGTCACTGTGTGTTAATCAGCTGAGGACTGCTCAGTGATATTTACCTACTTTTCCCAATTAGACTTTTTTTTTCCAGACAGAGTCTCACTGTGTTGCCAGGCAGGCCTAGACTGCTGTATGGCCTCTTAATTCACAGTCTTCCCCAGTGGTGGGATTACAAGCGTACACTACAGAAAGTATTTATAATGTTTTAATCTACCTAGCAAAGTATACCGCTACTGTGATTCAAGTGTAGTTAGTATGAATATTTATTTTTGAAAAAGGATTGCCACCTTGGTGGTATATACCAATAGTCCTAGCACTTAAGAGGCGAGGCCTGAGGGAGGAGGACCATTAGTTTCAGACCAGCCTGGTTTACATGTCAAGACCCTGTCTTAGAAAACAAAAACGAAAGGTCATGTGTGTCCTTTGTTAACCTACAAGCAGAAATACTTTTTATGCTTTGTCTTTTATCTTACACTCAGCTGTATTTCAAACATCATGAGATGATCTGACTGCTCCTTTGTTTTGGGAAATGACTAAGTGCCTTAAATGATGATTTTTATGTAGCTGCCCTAATCCCGCAATACGCAGTACACTGGGTTGTTATAATATATTTAAGCAAGCACATCACTCCTTCTCCTGTGGAGGGAGGGGTGGGGTATTGGTCTAGGAAAGGTCTAGGAAACTGCAATAGAGAGTAGCGTGTGTTACTCAGGCATATGGAAGGTGATCTCCAGTGATGGAAATATGTACTTATTTTTCCTGTATGGGTGGATAGAATACAGATTTTGCTGTAGCAGCATAGCTATTTTAATTTTAAAACCACAAGATTAGATTACATTGCTGTGTGTGCTCCTGTTCTAGGTAGTATAAGTAGTAGACGCTGGAAGTGGTACCGGAAAAAGTTCACCTGTGACATGATGTTACACTTATTAGGTTACTTAGAGCGTATACAACTCTTGCCCCAAAACAGTTTTACATCCTACACCAGTGCTTCATCGAGCATTTTTAAGGAGACCTTCTAGAGGAATAAGTGAGGGTGAGCAGCTTGGCAATACTGAAAGTGTCTTAGACTTCAGAACTTGTTCCTGCCCAAGAGGTTAGCTTATGTCACCTGTGTTGTTCAGTAGGGGATGTGTATTGTAAGTGTGATGAGTTTTCCTTTGTTTAAAATAAGTTTGGAATCTATTATATAATTAGTGTCAGTTATCTTTGGTATAATAAATTCATGTTTGTTTTCAAAATATATGTCTAAGGAAAAGTTAATCTCGATTGTTAATATGTATGAGTTGTCTTCCTGAATCATTAGGTCTGGTTTGGATGAAATTTGTTGAATTTGCAGTATGTTTATTTAAGCCAAAAGAAGTCCTGAAAATGATTTAAGGCAGATTATATGTTAGTATTCTGAGTCTAAAATTTCCTTCCAAGTGGGGCATATGGTGGCGTATGCCCATAATCCCAGTACTCTGGAGTCTGAGGCAGGAAGAATGCAGTGAGCCCAAGGCCAGCCTAGCAAGACCCTGTCTCAATAAATCAGTATATAGATATAGATTTACTTATTTATTTATATAATTTAAATTTCTTTCTGGTTGTTTTCCTTTGCATATTAGCTACTTAGGTCATATTTTATCTACTTTGACATTTTAAACCATGTGTACAGCAGCTTTTTAGTGCAAGGAATACAAAATCTGGCATTAGTGAAGTAAAATGTAATTGAAGATGTACAATGATGTTTTCTGTGCTGATACTTCAGTACAGTTATCTCTCTCAAGGTTTGCTACTTTGTTTTTTGGGTCTGTGACTGTTGCAGTAACCGTGCTTCTTTGGCTTTTTGTTTGCTGCTTAAAATTTTAAGCTTGTTACTTTTGCTTGTTTGTAGATTAAAGATCTCACACCTTTTAGCTTTAATGTATGGCTTTTCTACTTTCTCATTTGCTTATTTTTATTTCTTTGAATAATGAATATAAGCAGTCTTCATAGAATAAAGTGATATATAAGTATTTGTTATATTAGGGTCATCTGTAAGGGTGAAATTTTTCCTCCTTTGATAACTATAGTTTGAAAAATTTTAGTTATTACTCATTTTTTCTTTTAATATGAAAATATAAAGAAATCCATGCCAAGGATCTTTTCAATGCTAGGTAACAAGTAAAAATAGTTTGATAACATGTCAACTTGTGCAAACATATTTCATGTAAATATACCATTACTGCTGTACTTTCTGAGGTATTAAAGTTAAAATGTCTCATTGACTATTATTTTTTCCCAAACCTTTAGGAATCTAAGAACCTCAGGTTAGAAATCACTGAGCTGATGCTGTGTTACCATGACCATTGTTCCTTAATTTTCCTGTGAATGAATTCTGTCAGCTAGCAGAACTGTGGTTTACATTATGGTCAGCGATTGTAATTTTCACTTATCTTATGGCTCTATTTTCAGGAAACTTTCTCCTTGTTTTTCTCTGTCTAAATCTTTTCAGATCACTTTGACAAACTGTTCCTGATTTTCCTTTGCCTGAAGTATTGTCTTCTGTCTCTACTCAAAATAGTATTTGTTCTGTAGTTCATGTAGCAATAAGTGTAAACATTCTTACTGTTCTCTTAAGTCTTTTATAATTATTTAACA
The DNA here is from genome assembly GCA_004027595.1 of Dinomys branickii. Lineage (NCBI taxonomy): Eukaryota > Metazoa > Chordata > Mammalia > Rodentia > Dinomyidae > Dinomys > Dinomys branickii. The sequence continues at coordinate 1,015 of PVLD010014856.1, read as the reverse complement.
TTCCACATATCTTGTTTCCCCAACTAGATTATAAGCTCCCTGAGGGCAGGTATGACTTTTTCCATTTCTTTGTGTTTTTCCATTGCATTTAGCTCAATATTACATAGCCTATAGGCATTCAGTTTATTAATTTAAAATATAATTTTAGATTTTCCAAGTGAATGAGCATTTTAAATTAAAACCTAAACACTTTCTGCTTTCTGCCATATTTGTGTATTCAGTCTTTGTTATTTAATTGCTTTGGTTTGCTGACTTTGTGGCTTTTCCATAACAAACTTTTAATACAATTGAGATAGTTCTGGGAAGCAAGCGTCACGCATACTACAAGTACAAATGAATACAGAATTATCCCCATCACTGCTTTTCTCTTAGTGTACATAACTGCAGTAGTATAATGAATCTGATTTAGTATTATCCTTCCTAAAACCAATAAAGTTCCTGTTGGTTTTTAAATTTTGATAAACAGCTAAAGGAGGATTCGTACAATTCTTTTCTAATGATAATTTTTAATTGGCATTATTTTGGTATTTATGGGTAGTATAAAACCTTTTATAATTCATTAACTGCTCTACAGAGTATCAGCAGTTTCTTGCAGTTTCCTTAATTAACTTGCTTAATTTGCATCCAGAAGCCACAGAAGAAGTTTCTTTGGACAGTCCAGAGAGGGACCCTGTCCTGTCCTCGGAGTCTTCTCCTGCAGTCACCCCTGTCACCCCTACTACACTCATTGCTCCTAGAATGGAATCCAAGAGTGTGTCAGCTCCTGTGATCTTTGACAGGTCCAGAGAAGAGGTATGGAAGGGTGTTTATATTCTAAATTATTTTCTTTTTTTTTTTTTTATTTTAGAAACATAAAAGTACAAAAACATATTGACAAACAGACACCCATTATCATAGAAAATAGTACAATCACAACTAATCTATAGACAAGGTGATATGGTCTCAACAGTAGTTGTTGCTTTATCCATTGATATCTTCGAATTGTAGATGTATGGACCCATATACAGACATGCAA
>PVLD010014855.1:0-50801 GCA_004027595.1 Dinomys branickii | reverse complement strand
GGCTGTGGGGATGCAGGAGGCTCACATCAGGAACCAACCAGGCAGCCTCCAAGAGGACCTAGAAAAAAAAATCTGTTATGGCTTGTGTCTAGATGTTCCCCAGGGTCTGGGGATATAGCTCAGTGGAATAAGTGCCTGCCTGGCAAGCGCAAGGTCCTGAGTTCAATCCCCAGTACCACCAAAAAGACAAAAAAAAAAAAAAAAAAAAAAGTAGATGTTCCCCAAAGCCTCATGCAATCATAGATGGGGATTTTTCAGAGATGGCTGGATCTAGAATATGTGACACTGGGACTGATTCATGGTGCAATGCTAGAATCAAAGGCACCAGGATTAAGAGTGTGAGTGCTACCTGCCCTCAGTACCCTGGATTAAACATAACAGATAGAAAAAGCTGTGGTAGTCCATTGTGCCTTGCTTGTTTTGCTACCATCTACCTGCCATGAGCTGTTTCTCCTCTGCTGTGCCTGTCTGCCATCCACCTTGCCTGGGAGCCAGCTGATGATGGACTGAAACCTCTACAAACCATGAGCTAAATAAACCTTTCCTCCATTAACTTGTAGGTATTGAGTATTTTGTCTCCGTAACAAGAAAAGTAACTAAGGCATAACTCAAACAAAATACATCAAATGGCAGAAACATCCTTGTGTGGAAGAGGGATTAGACCAAAGTTTAAGTAGCTCTACTAAAGTAGAAATTACAAGGAGGTCAATTTGGACCCTCAAAACAAAACTTGTTAGTGATGAAAATAGTAGTGATCATTTTAAAGGGCCCATTAGGCATGAGGTACTCCTGGCTGCACATAACTGGAAGCTGTGTGTAACTGGCTTTTGCACACCCAAGAAACGTAAGAGATCTGTATCATTATCCTAAACTCTTGGATGAGGCAGCAGGGACTCAGAGAAGCTAGATTGTGTGCTCAAGATTGAAATTGCAAATGACATTTGAGTTCAGATTTGCCTGACTCCAAAGGCTAAGTGAGCCACACTCCAGGCTCCACACCAGTTGTGCATTTTGTGCTTTACCCAGAGAGATCCAGCTGTTTTTGTGAGGGGAAGCATGACTTCTGCTTCTTAGTCTTAAAGATGCTTTCCTCCTGCTGAACCATGCAGCGGGACTGCATACACCCTCAAAGAGCATCTTTTTCTTTCCTTTTTAAAAAAGTTGCATCTAAGCTAACTATGGCCCTGGCTACACGGCTTCTAATAAAAAGAACTCTAACAGTGGGGTGGACCATGTCAGGAGGTGAGAGCCATTAGCCCCAAAAGGGTATAGTGAAATGGACGGACAGCCACCTTCCTTCCTTGCTGTACACTCGTGTCATTCTGCGGCTCTCTGTCTTTAATTTAATGGCTTTCTGTATTTTCAGGTCTGCATAATGTGGCCCTTACTTCCCTCCCTCCATTTTTCTAGAACAATCACTTTTACCATATAGGCCTATTCAGTTTTTGCCTCAGAGACTTTGTACTCATGGTTTCCTCTAGGTTCTATTTCTTCCAAACCCTCGCTAGATGCACTCTTACTGATCCTTCAGGTCTGGGGTCTAAATACATTTCTTCAGAGATGCTTTTGCTGACCCACTGGTCCAGGCTGAATAGTCCGTGCATGGATCAGATCTGGGTAGGACTAAAGAAACATGGAGGGAGTTTAACACAGAAGGTTGATGGAGCAAAAAGAGACACTTATGTAATGGAGGTATGATGACAGCAGGACAAAGTTGTAATCCTGGAACTAGGAAGCACAGGGCAGAGGTGAAGTTTGCAGAACCTAGGAGCTTAGAGCGACTGCAAGTACATCTGGAAAAGCGGTGCAGGGCTGGAACTGGGGATGGGAGCCACCTGCTGCTCCCAGGAGTGGGCACGCAGTCCTCTGATAAGGGGGCACCATTCGGCTGCAGTGAAGCTAGCAAGAACAACAGAAGGCGGGATGTGACCGCCTTCTCCCCCTGTCTGCACTCTGGTCTCTTCCTACGGCCTCCTCTTAGAGGACCTAATGAAAACGTAGCTGACAAAGGCATCTGGAAAATGGAGCTCGCAGAGGCCCAGCCCCACGTCAGAGAGCTGAGCATGGGATAGATGTGGAGCTGAGAGACAACGTGTGAATTACGGGCACCTTCCAGCCATGCTCACAGTGCCACACATAATGTTAATCACAAGTACAGCCACATGCTTTCAGCTGTTTAGCATTTGTCTCCTCTCACCAGACGACAAGCCGCCTTCACTTGCTTTGCTGCTGGCTTCCCTATGCACCAAGCACATTTTTAATGGGGGGAGTGCTCAGTAAGTTTTAACAGAAATGTGTTGATGAAGGGAGGATGTCTGAAGTCAGGTTTTCTGGAAGAACCTAATACAGGGATGTCTATGCAAGGGACTCGTAGACAAAGGAGACTTTCAGAATGAAAGGAGCAAGAGATGCAGGCTCAGCAAGAAAGGAAAAGGTTGCAGCCTGGTCCCATGGAGCCCTGGAGTGTGGGCTTCTTCCCAGACTCGGTACCTCCTTGGGACCCTTCCGTACCTAACTGCCTGCAATGGAGACTACTCCAGGAGGGAAAGGTGTGCAGCCCACCAGGAACAGGGCTCCTGAGAGCAGAGAAGAATTCTCAAAGAAGAAGACGGTCATGAGTATTGGCTACCATACTCACAGCATCACGCCCAGGTGCAGACACCTCACAAGGAGCCGCAGCAGACTTCCCAGGTCTCTGGCTGCTGGAGAGGTCTGCTGTCTCAGGGTTCTTCTAAGACATCAGAACCAGAGGGAATGGGTTTCTTTCATCTTGTGGGGGTCTTCATTAGACCTGATAAAAGCTGAAAAGTTCATCGTCCACATCTCCAGCCAGTCCAAGCCTTGGTGCCTTTTCTCAAGCATGAAACACCTGCTGGCATGGCCTCAGAATCCTGGGGGCCCCAAACAGCAGATTCCACCTACTAGGCTCTCTCTTCTTTAGAAGAAATTCACACTCCTCACTCTTTTTCTCTGCTTTGCAGGTGCCCAACTCTGTGGTGGCCTGGCAGCCTCCACAAAAGAATGTCATGCTGGCCTGAGGCCCGGCCTCAGACAAAAGCCCTTTTGGAACTAAGCCTACATCCTCTGGCTGACAAGACCCTGCCCACCTCCCCCACTACCAACCAGGGAGGGCAGCTAAATTCACCCCCCTGGAATTGATGGTTTCCACAAAGCAAGGCCATCTCTCTGCTCTAGAAGCAAAACAAGCCTGAGTCCTTGTCACTGTCCTTGGCTCCCAGACAAATAGCTGACTGTCCTCGCACAGCAGAGGGAGGGAAAATGAGACACACCACTGTCCTGAAACCAGGGCAGGGAGGCTGCAAACACACAGCATGTGTGAGCAGGGGGCTGGGGGAGGGGCCCAGTGCCAGAAACAAAGGACAAAGCGCTAAGCCCCGAACAAACCTTCACACCCAGCCCTCCTCTGACCTCACAGGCTTGGCACCAGACTGACCTGAGTCTGAATTCCTGGCTCTGCTGTTCGTAACAGGGCACCCCTATGCATGCATTTTTAAACCTCAGTTTCCCCTGCTTTCACATGAGAAGAATAATTACTGGGTAATTACCTATTTTGAAGATTAAATAAGATAACATGAAGTCCTAATGCAACACCTAGCACTATTCTCCACAAACCAGCCTTCAGAAGCCTCCCTATCCCAGTGCGAACCCTAAGTCTTAGCCCTTTAATTCTATTTGTAAATCTCAGGTTTTAAAGGATGTTCTAAACCCTTGCATTTTCTTTCCCTGGGGAATGTTCTTAAGTTTCTGCTGATGGAGCTTCCCAGCTGATATGTAAAGATCCCTTCAAGAAGGCTGGTCCTAACCAGTGTCTCTGGTGAACATGTCCTCATTCGAGACACTAACAACGACTGCAATCCTTTGTTCAGCGTCTTTTGGCTGACTTTCAGTTCATAAGGAAGTATCTGTATTGAAGCCAATTTGGATGCACTGTGTAAGTAAAATTTCAGGGGACAACATGCCAGGTGTCTCAGTGAGCAGGAGTCTGGCGCAGTCTCTGTCATCTGCTCACAACAGCCCTCACTCATGTTTGTATGGACAGTGGCTGATTTCACATTGGGTATTTTATTCCATCTTCACAATTAAACCTATCAGGTTGATTATTCTCCCAACTTTGCAATTTTCCCATTTAACAGACTAGAGAAACAGTAAGAGCTTAAGCGATGTCCCCAGTTCTACATATTCAACATCTGCTAGTCTGGCAATTGGACTCAGGATCCTATTTGAAGAGCATTACTTCCACAGTGTAGTGAGCATCTCTTGTGTGTCGGTTATGCACTTCTAAGCCCTGAGGGTGCAAAGATGAATAAGACCTAGTGAGCTGCCTGGGAGCTGGGGAGTTGGAAACCAGGGTGTAGTATGCTCTATAATACACACACCCAGAAGAGACGAGCCCCTCTGCTTCACACGTCTCTTCAACACACTCCGGACAGGCTTCTATCCCTAAAGACCTCACGTCCAACAACTGCTGCTCTTATCCACGCTCCTACAACCTCATATTGTCAACACAGTGTCCATTCTTCACTCCCATTGAATTCAAATTCTCAAAAGCAGTTAACACCTTTGATTATTCTCTGCCCACAACACTGTCTTTTTAGGCTTTCATAACATCCAACACTCTGTACCTCCCCAGAAGAAATGTTGAAGTCCTAATCTCCTCTAAGTAGAAATGTGACCTCATTTAGAAATACATTCTTTGCAGAAGCTATCAGGTTAAATCATATGGTACTAGGTTAATATGCTCACTAAACCCAGCAGCTGGTGCTCTTTTTTTTTTTTTTTTTTTTTTTTTTAAGACAGGGTTTTGCTATGCAGTTCAGGCTGGCCTTGAGCTCATCTTGTAGCCCAGGCTGGTCTCAAACTTGCAACAATCCTCCTGCCTCAGCCTCCCAAGTGCTAGGATTCCAGGCATGCATCACATGCCCAGCAGCTGGTGCTCCTATAAGGAGAAGGAAGTTTGGAGACCCAGACACACAGAGTGGAAGGCCATGTGACACATACGCAGAGTTCAGGGACATAATGACAATGGCAAGTCAAGGATGCTGAGGATTACCCATGGCCACAAGAAGCTAGGAAAAGGTATGCCTCCTGAGGAATCTAATCCTACTATCAGGTTCATTTCTGATTTGAGTGTCCTGAACTGAGTCAATAGATGTTTGTGTTTGGCCCCTCAGTTTGTGACCATTTTTTCTGCCAGTCCTAGGAAAGTAGCCTAAGTACAGACTCCAAGAAAGGTTACTTTCTGATCCTCATTCAGCCTCTTGGTAGAAGGCAGAGAATGGCCCATGGGACAGCTCTAATTTAAATATTTTGGTCACCTTCTTGTTTTCAGCCACGCCCAGGTCATCTCCCTGATTTGCCGCTGCAAGTGACTCAGGCAATCCTTTCCCTATAACAGGTAAGTCAGGAACTGAACCCAGAGGCGGAGGTGGGAGAAGTGCCACAAGGAGGAGAAGGTAAACAGAAGAAAGAAATATGACAGTTTTCAGATGTCACCGGTTCTCGTGCTGCTCCACAATTAATGTTGCAGAAAGCTACTACCACCTTCGTTGCTTAAACCCACTCTCATCATTTAAATAACTTGGGCTTACTTTGTAAAAAATTAGACAGCAAATAAAATAAATAAAGTCAACTGATTCCTCACCTGGACAACCACCATTTACATGCTGGCCTATTAACTGCTGGACATTTTTCTCTCACTGAATACAGATTTTTCTTTCTTACATTCCTGTCTAACAGCCAACACATCCTCTTTTCTTCCTTCTTTGATAAACACATATTTTTAAAGACACTCCCAAGACCCATCCTACTGCTCACACACACATTTCTGCTTTTTCACACGACAGTCCTCACCCTGGGCTCCTCCCTGTGGTCAACCCAATCTTTCCCACAAGGAGTCCATTGTCCCTCCAGCCCCAAGCTCAGACAAGCAGGCACAGGCTACAGCACTGACAGCACAGGGATAAGGAGTGGTATCCGAGGACTTATTTAGTATGACTGCCGTTTTCCCAGCAAGTATCAGACTTCCTGTCTCTTCTAGTCCTCAGGTGCTAAGAGATGGTGGCTTAGTGACATTCCTCCACTGCAGGTGTGATCGTCCTCTACTCTCTGGTCAAGAACATCCTGTTTCAGTATGTTCCTTGACACTCCAGTTTCCACACATGTCTACTCTCCCTGTTCCTATGGATCCTAACTTATATTCGGGAATATTGTTCTGTTCTGTTTTTCTTTGCATCTTTAGGTTGCTCTCCATTTCCTCCAGCCCAGGTCTGGTCTCTCGAAGGTCCTGAGAAGGGTGCCCATAGGGGTTGGCCCTCTGCCTTTTCACTGGGCTTGGCCAATGAAGCACCAACAGAGGGCGGCAGGAAAGGGAGCGGGAGCCTTTATCCATTTGCTTCCTCCTTGACTGGAAGTAAGTCTGTGAGGGGCAGGTGGCGGCTGCAACCCCACAGTCTGGCAAGCAGTTCTTCTGCAGGGGCTTTTTAGCTGAGTCAGCCCCTTCTGGCTCAGCGGCTCACGGTTAGGTCACATGACTGTTCCCAGCTCCAGGGCACCTCACCATCGTGGTGCTTTTCCTAACTCTGCTCACACATTTCTAAGTGGTCTTTTAATTCTCCAGGTATGCAATGTGTGAATGCCTGTCTTTTCTGCTCTGGGCCATGACAGAAACATGTATGAAATGTATGTATCCTCATAATACATGGAATGTTCTTTTGTGGGTATGTACATGCACGCCCATATTTAACAAATATAGTACTACTGTTCTCCGGGTCTCCTTCTCCTTATCCACCTCCCAGAACACCATCTCTGTGGTCTGCTGGGCTGTGTGTGCTGTTCGGCCTCCAGCTACAGCACACCTCTACTCACTGGGAATCGTGCCTTTCACCTCTCCAGCCTGCCCGAGGAACGACCTCCAGTTTGTGACCACTGTTATCCTGTAGTTCCTTTAGAAATGGTGTGCCCATTAAACTTACTGCAAGTCCTTCTTGTCTCAAACACAGTACTGAGCAAGATAAGCCAGAAACAATGCCAAAAGTTTATTTGAAAAGTGAGGGGTGAAGGGGTAAGGGAAAATCTAGCTCTGTAGAGTGAAATGAAGCCAAACAAAAGGGGAAAGCAGAAAAAAAGCAAAAATGAAAGGTTCAGAAGACAGAGTGGGCTACTAGGCAGAGCGGAGATAGCAGGTTCCTCCGGGGGTCTGTGTTCGTGTGTGTCATCCACATCTCGTGCGACCCTGCAAGAAGTTCTCCATGTGGGGTTCTGGGAATTACTTGGCTAGTCCTGGGATCTCATAATTGCCACGCCCTACCTCTTATCTCACTAACACACACAATGCCACAGGAAATTAGAATTTCTATAAGCTTTCTAGCCCACTGCTGTTAGCGCCTTTCTAGGTCTCAGTTCTGTATTATGTCAAGCACAGCAACCTCATGAATACTCCATACTGCATCTGCAGAGCTCAAGTTATTGTCCCTCAATTAAACAAAATAACTCTTAAGTTCATCAAAGGTGCTTTTAAAATGTTTTTTTCCTGACTTCATTTTACAATAGTCAGAGAACGTGTAACAATATAAATAACAGGAATCACATGGATGAGCATTTACTGAACACAATACATATGCTGAGTTCTTTCCTAGGCCCAGATTCAGCAAACTCAGCAGGGTGTAGAGACAGCTTGGCCCCATCTACAGGAGTTCAGTATTAAATTTTTAAGAATTTTATGAGAATGTTATTAAACACAGCAGCTGCTAAAATCTTCATTATGTAAACTCACTGTTAAGTATATTACCTAAAAAATGTAATAAAAGCATATCAGTTCCTAATTACTTTACTACCCTTAACTGTTATCTAGGCTCAGGTAATTTGTCCATGTATCTATGCAGTGGAAATACTAGATATTGCTGCATATCGCTCTCAAAGTCCACAATCCATGCCATTCTGTTGATGCCTTATGATCAATCTAGTGAGAATATGTATAGAGTAGACCCTCAACCAGCCTCACAAATGACTGGAATTTTAAGCTTAATGTACAACCACAATCATGAGTTATGATCCAAATGCTGGCCACTTGTGCAGTTGTAAACAAAGACTCACAATGCCAGAAAAGCAAATGTAAGTGTACATATGCATCAGTCTGAGACTAGATGCATGTGGACATGATTTTGGTCAGTGCTTTATATAATCACTACTGATTACTGCTATTACAATGGCCCCCAAAAGCTAAGGAAGAAGCTAAGGAAGGAAAGTGCTATGGTTTTATCTATGTGTCCCCCTAAAGCCTCATGCAATCATGGGATGGGCTTCTAGAGCTTTTGATTGATTTGTGGTCCAATGCTGGGATTTGGGGTGTGAGTGCAACACTGACACTAGGGTGGGTAGCCTGAGTACAATACAAGGGAGGGAAAGAGGCTTGCTGCTGCTCCTCTGTTTTTGCTTTTGCTGCTTTTGTTGTTTTCTGCTGATAAAGAAAGTGATCACAATCAGAAAGAAGAAAGAAATTGTAGAGAAATATGAGAGTGGCATTTGTGTGACCAATCTAAGTAATATGTACAATATGTCAAAATCCATCATCTGGACAAACTTACAGAGAAAAGATTTGTATAAGGAAGCTAGTGTTGCTAAAGGTGTTACTTAAATTAGTAAGTCGCCATCAACAGTGTTGATGAGGTAAAAAGGCTATTCTTAGTGTGGGTAACTGAAAGACAGATGGCAGATTGTAGCTCACTTGAGTCTGCAATTTTTGAAAAGGCCAGGACTATAAATGCAGATATTGTACAGGATAATCCATCAATGAGTGATAATAACGAAACCTTCTGTGCTAGTGAGGGGTGGCTTCACAATTTTAAAGCAAAAACTGGGGTTCATAGTGTAACTAAGCATGACGAAGCAGTTGGTGCTGATAAAAGAGCTGCTAAGAAACACATATACCCCCTCAAAATTATGACACAGAGAAATGGTTTTTCCTCTCAAGTTTTCAACTGTGATGAAACTGGCCTTTTCTGGAAGAAAATATCCAGGAGAACATATATTATCCGGAAAGAGAAGACAATGCCAGGCCACAAGCCTATGAAGGATAGGCTGAGCTTATTGCTTAGGCTAGAAGAGTCAGGGGTCTAAGAAGATTCAGGAGCCTAAGAGAGTGAACACAGGGTGAGGCATCTGACTTTCTCCTGGTCCAGTGTGAGTGGTGTCAATGTGAGTGGTGACCCCCAAATAAAGCCTGTCTTGGTTTATCACTCTCAGACCCCTGGAATGTTCAGAAAACATAAATTCATGAAAAATAGGCTAGTGGTCATGTGGAGATCTAACACAAAAGGCTGTGTGAAGAAATATCTAGAGGACAAACGTTCACCACTCAAGGCCCTCCTCATCATGGACAGTGCTCCTGCTCACTCATGAGATTTGGAAGAATTGGCCAAAGAATTCCCACAGCTCTTCATCTAGTTTCTCCTACCTAATACAACTCTACCGCAGCCTGTGGGCCAGCGGGTTAACTGTAGCTAACTTTAAGAAGCTATACACCACAGAACTGCTTCTGAAGTGCTCCCAGGTGGTCTCAGATACACATTTAACCCTTGAAGAGTTCTGTCAGGAACATTGCAACATCCTTTCCTGAGTGAGGTTAACTGAGAAATCGGGGGCCAATGTCTCTCTAAGGACACTGATATCTTCCTGGAAGAAAGTGTGGCCTTAAATTATACAGCAGAGAGACTTCGAAGGCTGTGTAGAGGAGCCTAAGCCTGAGCCTTCAACTGACCCTGTGCTTGATGAGTTGGTCATTACAGCAGAGTCCACAGACTGCTAGGTAGACAGCAATGATATTAAGAAACTGCCAGAGGAGCACTCAGAGGAATTATCTACAGAGGAAGTTCAGCGACTTCTGGCTGAGAAACAGAGAAGGGCAGCTGAGGAGCTTTTGAAGAGGGGTAAGTATCAACAATCAGTGCAGCAGTTCTTCTTCTGAAACAAAGGAAACCCTAGAAAAATGGACAGAGCTACAAATGTTTGTAGAGGAGCCTCACCCAAACAGACAAAAAGCCAATCATTGCACTCACTTGCTTAATGAGTGTCATGTCATATTACAGAACAGTGTTAAAGAAAAGACAGAAACAGACACCTTAGGTTTCTGCCCGGCTCTGAACACAACTTCCTCTTACCCTTCCCACGTGTGTGAGGGAAGCCCCAAGCAGCTCCTAACGCATCACTGAGCCTGCTGCTCAAGCTCTGCCTCTAGCCAGAGTCCTCATAAACTCCCAGCCTCCTTTGTCTAGCCCAGAGGAGGTCTGTGCTGCATGCAGTCGTCTCCTTTCCGGGTCTGTAGTAAAGGCCTTCTTCCGCTTCTTGTTCTTTGCTGTAAACCTAACACTTAGACCAGTTTTTAGTTCTAAAAATGTTGAGACCTAGAGAGCCAGAGGCAGGTCCTAGGGGGCTACAGACTCTCCCAAGGGGAAAAGGGACACCAGAGAGCCAGATTCCCGATGTTCTTATGGAAGAGGACGCTCCTTCCCTTTTCATCCTCCCTTGGTGCAACCCCAAAATGTCAGCTGGAGTGGTGAGTACAGTATGAAACTGTTTCTGGTAAACTAGGCACATTTTTATAACTTTTGGTGAATACACTAGGAAAATTATTGGTGTTTCTGGTAAATTATGCACATTACTTTATATAATGAAAATGTTAACTAGGGTGCTTTGAGAGGTTTGGAATGCATCATGGGTATTTCCATTATTTCTTAGGGGAAAGATACTCTTGACTTACAACCAACTTGAGTTACATCCAGCCCTCACAAATTGAATTCATAAGTCAAGGGTCCACTGTACCATGGAAATTTGCAAATGGTTCCCAGAGCTGAGTGTTAAACACTAACCACTTAATCCTTACAATCACCCCATGAGATTGGTACTTGCTCAGATGAAAATGTGAGATTTACAGGAGGTAAAATGTGTCCAAATTCCCAAATCTAGTGAAAGATATAGTCAGCTCCTGTGGGATTGGGTCCAGCCTTCCTTCTCAGAACTCATCTCCTGCCCCTCCCAGATTTCTTCTCGCTACCTTTATCTCCGCCCCTTGTGCACTTTATGTAAATTTCTCCCCCACCCTATTGGGCTGCTGTCCCCATGGCCTGACCCTCAGATCAGGTGATGTTGGTCCTGACACTGGTTGCATCCATGTCTTTGCACGCCCCTCTTGTTCAAGCTCCATACCTTACACATGCACCAAGTGGTATTAACGTTGCCTCTTTTTGAGGATAAGGATCTTGTTTTATGCAGTTTGGATCCTCCACAGCAAATGTTACTGTGGCTGGTATATAGTAGATACTCAATAAACATTTTTAAGGAATCTCTCTGGAATAATTCTCTCTCAAAATTATATATAGATTTTTTCGAAATTTTATGTATTTATTTTTTTGACTCATGGTCTTGCTCTGTAATTCAATCTGGCTTTTAACTCACTATGTAGCCCAGGTTGGCCCCCAACTCATGGAGATCCTCCTGCCTCCTCAGCCTCCAAAGTACTGGGGATACTGGCATGTGCCACCATGCTCAGCCAGTGAATTTTATTTTTAATCACTTTTTATTAAAATTAAAATATACTGTAGAAAAAAATTTTAAACCATTGGTGAGTCTTAAGAAGGTGGTAAAAAATATTTATAATTCCTTACCCCACATAAATGGTGCAATGGATTTCTTGGGGAATGCAGAGAGTGTACAGTCGCACACACGTGTGTGTTTAAGCCTCACCTCTCCACAGTTCTCCTACTGATTGACTGTTAGGGTGACTGCTTTGGGTAACTCTCATTTTTTCACAAGTAGTAGCGGATCAGTAGTAAACCCATCTTAATTTGTGAGAATTAACTCTTCTATCACCTCCACCTCTCACATCAACAGGAAAACAAGCAGAGAGCCTGGTGTATGCTTCAGAGACCTACATTTAGGAACAAACTACTGACAGTCTAGAGGGGGAGTGTATCTGGCTTCTGGGAAAAGGAAGTTCCCTTCCCCAGCTGGTTTAAGGAAGTGTCCTCACAAGGTACTTGCTCATGGCTGAGCTCTGGTCAACACCCCAGGAAAAGCCCTTTGGGGTAGGTGGAAAGGAACACCAGCCTCGGATGCGGGTGGTGGGGCATCAAACGATAGAGCCTGAGTTACAGAGCCCCACTTAGGTTTCTGGCAATGTTGGGCTTCTTTTCACAGTGGACCAGAGTCAACCTGACACCACCCAGGGTCCTGGACAGCAGACAGCAGCAGCAGTGGCATTTCCACGAATTGAGCCTCCCTGAGCAAACATAAGGTATGGAAGAGCAGGGACAAAGTGTATCCTAAAGAAAAAGTGAACAGGGACAGAAGCATAAGTCCATTTCTAACTCCACATTTGCCACCCAGGTAACTCATTCTGCTTCCCAGAGAAGCTTCCAGAAAGCACTCAGGCGTGTTACCTGCATTGATATCCCTCCACATGGAAACCCAAAGCCAGGGAAAGGGAGGTTCTGCATAGGAGGAACCAACAGTCCTGAGTACTTTATCTCTAATTCTTGACAAACCTGTAAGGGTATATTAATATCTTTATTTTGAGATGAGGGAACTGAAACTTTGTGTGGTAGTACTCTGAGAGGCTAAGGCAGGAAGATTGCAAGTTTGAAACCAACCTAGGCAATTTAGTGACTTTGTAAGACCTTGTCTCAAAATTTATAAAAAAAAATTAAAGCTTGGGAACAAAGCTTGGGGTGAAATCTCCATGTGAAGGCCCTGGATTCAATTCCCAGTGTCACAAAAAGGAAGGAGTGGGAGGAGAGAGAAAGCAGTAAAGCAAGAACACAATGTCATTCAGGTAGTGTGTGCTGGAGCTAGAATCCGAATGCAGACTTTTCTGAATCAATAGCCCTTACACCTTCTACTTGCCTTTACGAACCCATCCGTTTCTGAGCGGTGCTTTGACTGTCAGAGGACCCTGTCTAACAAGGCATGCAGTTAGTTCTGAACATAGGGGCCAGAAGCACACCAAACACTTAAGGAAAGCTGTTTCAGGGAATAAGAAGGTGACTGGTTGGAGACTAAGCAGGAGAGGCTGTACATAAGCTGGTCTTTGAAGGAGAGGTAGGGACCCAAGGCCAGCTTGCTTTCTGCCTCTCATTAGTCATGCTTGTTGGGTCATGAGCATCAGCCCAGAGACCCCCAATCCCTTTCTCATCTTGTTAATTTGTGGATAGTGGTTTCAGTTTTGGCTCTGCCCTCAGTTATCTGTAGCAGGCGTCTTAACCTTCCTGAGTTTAGGTTTCTTCTTCTATGAAGTGGGATCGTGGTATGGTGAAGATTAAATTAGATGGAATTTAGGAAAGTCACTCCAGCCTCTCAGTCTCTGGGTCATTTTCACGGCTGCTTTGGGAAACTTGCAACACGCTCATTTCTGGAGGACTTCCTGGCTCTCACGCGGCCTGCCAGCAATGCTGACAACGGCTGGACACCCTCCCAGCCCCCGCAAAAGCCTTATCTCCAGTCCTCGCACAAACATGATCTCATCCCTCACAAGAGCAGAGAAAAGATGTGGTCCTGATCTGAGTCATCCAGGGATGCCTGCTGCATGCACAGTGAAGCACATTTCTGCTTGGAAAAAGATCTGTGACAGTGTAGAGCTGAGGCCTCTCAGAGGGCAGTCTGTGTTCCCCCAGTTTCCCAAACAGAGGCCTTTAGTCCCTGGGTTGGGGGATGAAGCATCAGCCATTAGAACTAGGGGTGGCAGGTGTGGAGGTAGTGTTTTTATGGAAGATTTCACGCAGATCCTAGGAAATCCTGGATAGGCTTGGATCCACATAAGTCTTTGCATGACTCTTTGATCTCCCAGAATGCCTTCTGGAATTAACTCTGCCTTCTAAGGTGGTTGTCTCTTATACACAGGGGTAGCTCCTCCCACTTCCTCTCTTCCTACCTGTACACCTTCTAGGCCACCACACTCACTTTGAGAGCAGAGACTATGAGTGCTTCATTTTCTACCTCCTGCTTATCGCTGGCTCCCCACCCCCCAGTACATACACACAGCAACTAGTGTTTTCCTTAATACATAAAAGCTGTTTATCAGCAGTGGGTTTAGGCTACATGATGTGGCTGATCTGCTGAACTGAAGGAGTCTGGTGGCTGTGGAAGCTGGACCAGGAGTCAGGAGACCTGTCCTAGCCCAGCTCTGTCAATATGTAATAACAGTAAATAATAACAACAAAGTAGGAATAGCTAACATCTGCTCATCACAGTCTGCATTCTGGGAAAATGTAAGGGTCTTTCCAGCCATTTGTTGCCTTAGGCAACCCTACAGCACCCTTAAAATAATTACCTCACCCCCATTTTACAGATAAAGAATCTGGCACTTGGAGAGGTTGGTGCATGTAAGCTGCCCCCAGCTAACAATTACCAAAGCTGATGTGTGAGGCAGGTGCTCACTGGCACTGGAGCATGTTACCAGCAGGCCACCTTCCCTGCACCTTCTTGCCCACTGGGTGGCTTTGGCTAAGTCCCTCTCCTCTGAGAGGTGGAGCTGAGAATGGATGACACGCTCACCGGAACTCTCTTTCCAGGCAATTTGGTAATACTGAGTAGCAGTGCTGGTGCAGCATTTCACAGTTCACAAGGCTCTTACTCATGCTTCTCATCATGCAGACTGCCTTGGAAGCAGGATTGGCCTTTATGACCACACCACTCCCTTGAGTCGCTCCTCTAACAAAACCTCAGCACAAAGGGGCAGTGCTGGGAGCAGGCCTGCCTGCTGTGCGCTGAGGTGCTAGAAGCACTGCTTATCCCTCCAAGTTGGTTCATCTGCTCAGAGGCCTGCAGAGACTCCAGTGGAGTGTGGTTACATCACCGAGCCAAGTAAAGTAAGGCTGGGGACTGGGAAAGATAGACCACTTAAAGAGTTCTGGAACCTAGACTTTCTCAGCCTGAGGGCTGCAAGAAGCGATCTGTCTTGCTTCAATTCCGCTTCATTCATTCATTCATTCAACAAATATGCATGACGACATCCATGATGGGCCCTCATTGTGTTAGATACTTAGGATAAAGGATGTTGCCACCTTCTCTTCAGAACTTTGTCATGGGAGAGAGGGAGGAGAGCCAGTTACACGAACAGATAAAGCCAACGAATGCATGAACGGGGGAACACCACCACACTGCACACCCCTGTGACCCCCACCGAATGGGGTTAATTATATCCCCTGTTTTGTCTTCTGCTGCTTCCCACATCGCGCTGACCCTCCTGCTCACCAAGATTGCACCCTTTGCCACTCCGTCCCCCCAGCTCCCTCCGCTATATCAGAGAACACCTCTTTTCCTCCCTTCCTTGTCCAGCTACCTCAACTTTTCATCTTCTGACCTTTCCCAAATGCCACACGGGGAAGTGGCCTCTCCTTTGTGGTTCTGAGGCACGGAGAAGGAAAGGTATGTCCCCAGTCACCCACCAACCCCAGCGCCTTGCGTGATCTCAGCACAGAGGAGACCATGAAGACAGACTTGCTGAAGGAACAATCCCACAAGCTCAAGTTACCCCTCTCCCCATCTTGCTCCTGCCCCATCCTATCCTCACCCTTCCTTCTCCTTAGCTTTACCTGACTTTCCCCAGGCAGAACAATTACTGTTTCCCTTTAAATTGCAAACTCCTGTGCAGACCTGGTGGGTGACGCACAGCACAGTGTTTAGTAAACACTAGTAAGAGTGAAAAACAAGTTGGTCAGGAAGGCACTACTATCTTTGTTTGGATAATGACTCTTGGGTTCTGTAAAGTGCTGGAGGACTTCGTGAATCATCCTGGAAGGGGGAGCAACATGTCCAATCTCACAGAGCCCCAGGGAGCCTCATTTCCTGACTTGAGTCAGAGCTATCAGACCTGGGCATTTTTAAAAAGTACTTATTTCACAACTACTAAATGAATATTTTTTAACATTTCAGCAAATGGGATCCATTTTCTTTCTTTAGTGGTACATAAAATAATAATAATATATCTTTCAACCAATATCTTTAGATTTGATGAAATCCATCACTAGCTGTGTTGGGAAAAAGAAAAGGCACCAATAGTTAACTTCATGCCCACTAGTAAGCAAAGCAATGCGCAGATTAGCCTTAAAGGGGGAAATCTGTCCTCTATATCGGATCTGGCAAAGATCAGAAGATGAAAAATTGATGTAATCAGAAGAAAAAGAAAGACAGCAGATGCACTACAAATGCAAAGATCTATCTGGAACTTTTTGACCAGTATCAAAAGACCTACAAATATGCCTGCATTTTGTCCCAAGTGTTCCACTTCTGAGAATTTATTCTAGGACAAGTTCATAGTTGTACTCAGAGATTTATCTATGAGCATATTCTCAGAACCCTTGTTACTAGTAAGAAAAACCAGAGGCAATTTAAGTTTGGCAGCTACTGATTAAATAAATGAGGTAAACTTATGGAGCTGAATAATACAAAATAATGAAAAGTACTGCGGATAATTACAGTGAATGACACACTACGTGCATCTGCGTGTGTGCACACAGAAAGTCATTTCTGATATTTTGGTTTACTAACAAAATTTGGCTTTCCTGTAGTTCCATTTTTGTTTGAAAAACAATGCCAGGTCTATAACTATAATGGCACACAAGGATGACCTGAAGGTCCTAAAATTGCTGATATTCTTTTTCCACAGCTAAGTTTTAATAACTTTTAAATAGGTAATGTCAATGTTATTGTTTGTTCTTCTCTAAGTGTATTATTTTGAATAATTTCTAACTTACACAAAGACTCAAGAACAGTACAAACAACTTTGTGACCAGGAGTTGGGGGGCTGGAGTCTCCTGGAGGTGGATTCTGGTTTCTGTCTGTCCTGAGCAAGAAACTGCTCAAGATAAGTGCAAACAGTAGCAAAATTTTATTAAAGGTAGCAAAGGAAAGAGGCTCTGTAGCGTGAGTCTGCTCCAAGTAAAAGGAGGAAAAGAAATGCACGCTACAGCGCGAGGATGGGACATCAGGCCAGAGAGAACACAGTGGTCAAAAGCGCAGTGTGGACTGTCCTTTTTGTATCATCCACTCCTCAGGATGATGTCGGGTCAGGGCCATCCTACCAAGAACCTGCTCGAGTTCTCCTGAGAAGCCCATGTGCTGATCTCCTGCCTTGGCTTTCTGTCCACTTCACTCAGATCTGACTTAGTTATCATTCGTTCTTTCTTTCCTGCTTCCTTCCTTCCTTTCTCTCTCTTTCTTTCCTTCTTCCTTCCTTCTTCTCTCCCTCCCTCCCTCCCTCCCTCTCCCTCCCTCTCCCTCCCTCTCTCTCTCTCTCTCTCTCTCTCTCCCTCTCTTTCTCTCTTCCTTCCTTCCTTCCTTCCTTCCTTCCTTCCTTCCTTTCTTTCTTTCTTTCTTTCTTTCTTTCTTTCTTTCTTTCTTTCTTTCTTTCTTGTACCAGGAGTCAAACTCAGGACTGTGCTTGCCAGGCAAGCACTGTGCTGCTGAGCTATATCCCCGGCATCACTTGTTCTTCTACAGCATGGTTCCCGTCTCTCTCATCCAGTACCAGACTTCTTCCTCACCCATTTACAATTCAATGATAATCTTACTAGAATCAATTTTAACTACACAGTTGCAAGATGGTGATTTTTCTTATATAATCATTCCTTCTCTGTTTATTAATTGTAATAATGAGCTTCACACTTATTTATATCAAAATAAACTGGTAGAGTCTTATTTTATGCAGTGGTGACAACGGATTACTGTCAGGGCCAGAGGTGCAGCTCAGCGATAGAGCCCTTACCTCCCATGTGTGAGGCCCTCACTCAATCCCCAGCACCATAAAAAAAAACTACTGTCCGTATTTATCCCCATGCTTACCATTATCCTAGGCTCTGCCAATAGGAGCCCTCTCAAGCCAGTTTCCATGCCTTTTTTACATGCTCCATAATTTTCTAAGCACTTCTTATTTGCCTTTTGGCAGAAGAAAGCATTCCAGACTTATCTTGTACTTTCTACGCTACAGCCTGGGAATCAGCCATTTCTCCAAGGGGACCAGTTGCCTTTAGTGGCTAATGGCATATTAAAGACCAAGATCTGTGTCCATATAGGTGTTACATTTTTCTTCTTTTCAAAAGCAAGAAGGGTCGTTGCTTTCTAAAAATAATCAAACACATATGCCTTTATAATAAGAAAACACTAAAGTCACTTTCACTCTATTCTTAAAAGAAAAACAACCAGAGAACATCGGAGTAGACTGTCTCAAATACCCTGCCAGCCAAACTGCCTTCGACTCATGAGAACAATTCTTCTCTGCTGACTTTTCAGATGCCAGGGGAAGTAGCTCCAAACTGAGGCTACCCCAGGAGGTTCCTGTGGGGCTACCCGTCAACTTCAGTGTGCGAGAGCTGCAGGGCTCAGGTGGGGACCCACAGAGGCATCCTCTGTGATGGGAACAAGGGTCCAGCGGAGAGGATGGACCCTCAAACCTGGCGCCACAGGAGCCATGGGGCTATGCCCTCACGCCCTGTGCCCCTGCCTTTCTACCGAAACCAGGCCAGCGGGCTGGGGCATCCACCCCGCCCACACACCCATCCATCCCTGCCCTGGGAACCAAGTAAAGCAGCAAAAAGGAAGACATGTTACCCAGGGGCTATGAATGTTCCTGTCTGTTTAACTTCTAATTAATTTTTGACAAGCTTCCAGCATGACCAACTCCTGACACTTGCCAAAAGCAACTGGCTAGGACCCTCATCTTCCCTTGCCAAGGGGCTCTGCTTGACTGCTAGTGCCCCCTTGCCCTGATACCTGGCTGTGGCCCTGAGTGACCAACCCACTGCAGAATGGCCCACTGCTCAAATTACAGAAGAGCTGAACTCCCACAGAGTGGGACCTAGAGGCACCGCCTGGAGAAGGATGCCTTCTCTCTGGGCCTTTATGCCCTTTCTCATTCCTTCAAGAAATACTGTGAAGCCTGCACCACCCTCTGTATTAAACTGTGAACTCTCTCTAATGCCAAAGCCCACACCTCCTCCACTGAACACCTTCCCTGCAGGCGTCTCTGACCCTTCACTCCCATTACTCCCATCCGGGGCCCTTTAGAGTGCTGATCTCACCACTCTGTCATCAGATTGTCACCTGCCTGTCCGTGAGCTCGGGGGCAGGGGCCTGTGTGTTCACTGTGGTAGTCTCAGTGCTGAGCACAGTGTCTTACAACAGAATTCAGTATGGGAAGGGAGGGAGGGAAGAAGAGATGGAAAGAGAAAGGAAGGAAGAAAGGGAGGGAGGGAGGGATGAAGGAGGGAAGAAGGGAAGAAGGGAGGAAGGAAGGAAAAAGAAAGGAAAGAATGGAGGGAGAAAGGAAGGAAAGCAGCGAGGAAAGACAGGAGATAAATTGACATGAGTATGACCAAGACAGACCAAGGCTGAACAAGGCAGGGGGGATACTGGGACGCAGTGGTTTCTTCTGCAACAAGCTCAGTGGCTGACCACCTAGTCTGAACAACCTCCCTGCTGGCTCGTCACCCCAGGGGCCATCACACGGCCCTGCGATGCCCCTCTTCTAGACGGCCATGACTTCTAGAGCTCTCTCCTTCCCTGCCCCTAACGTCCTTTGTTGTTTGACTTACACTCAAGAGAGTGCTTCATCATCATCTGAAGTGGTACTGGTTTGGGTCCTTGCTCACTCTCTGTCTCTTCAGCCTCACCTTTCTTGCAGCTGACGGTACCAGCACAGAGGAGCCTGCCTCTCTGCTCACGGCCCCCCGCAGCCCGCACAGTGGGCACTCTACAGCTGCTGCTGAGTGGCCAGTGAGTGGAAGGATGGGCAGATGGGCTCTTGTGCCTTTTGCAGGCTGCCTTCTGCCCTCAACACCTTGCTTTCACCCATTTTATCTTAGACCTACAGTGCCCCTCTTCTAGATGGCCATGACTTCTAGAGCTCTCTCCCTCCCTGCCCCTAACGTCCTTTGTTGTTTTCCTTTCCTATCTTCACGTACTGGCATTCACCAAGTGCCTACTGGGAGCTGTACGCTGTCTGGACACGAGGAATACAAACACAGCCGGGCAGAGGGTCCTGCGAGGTCCCATAGTAGGGACGTCGGGAAAAGGGTAGAGATGGGCAGCATGTGTGCACCTGCGCCCTTCTCATGTAAGCCCTGCCTGCCGCAACGGGGTGCCAGGCAACAGTGTTTATGGAACTGCTTAGGAGGTGGGTTACATGCTCAGCAGATATTGTAAAATGAGAAAACACTTCAAAAGGAAAGAGAAGCTGGTTTAGAGGAATGGAAGAGGGGAAGAAAGGGAAAAGCAAAAGGAAAAAATATATATGTACATATAAAAATAGTTAAGATAGATATGTTGCTGGGCCAGGGATATAGCTCAGCAGCACAAATGCCTACCTGGTAAGCGCAAGGTCCTGAGTTCGATTCCCAGTACACACACACAAAAAAGGTAGATATGTTGCTAGTTTCTCTCAGTCCACTGAAAAGATAGGTTTGTACTAATATTTTCTGGATAATTAAATGCTGATATCTTGTACACTGAGTAACTAACTCAAAGATAATGCCCAGTATGGCATGTGTTGACCACTGTTACCCTCCTATCATACTGTTCTGGAATTTTGTTCTTATGTTTATGTGTTTATTGTGTTTGTTTCTTTTTCTTTAATATATAAAATCTCCATCTCTCTCTCTCTCCCTCTCCCTCCTTCTCTCTCTCTCTCCATGCACACACAGTAGTAGACAGCCAACGTATCTGAGACGGTCTCCTCTCTAGGCTTAAGCTTGGTTGTGTGCCCTTGAGAACATGCTGCTGCACAGTACCGCCTCTTGCTTTTCTCCCTCGGTAGACCACAAATATCTCCCCATGCAATTAAAAAATGCTTCGCAAGGGAGGAATTCAAGCTGCAGAATAATACATATAGCAGGGTCCAAAGGGAAAAACACAACCCAAAATAGCAACGTGTATTTCCTATGCGCATGTGGAAAACATTCCTGTGAACCTTGGAACAGACACACTGCAAGCTCAGAATGGTGGGATCTGTCTGGGGAGACGAAAGAGCAAGGCAGGTGGAGAGCAGCAGTTCTCCTTGTTTTATTAGCTCTGTGTAACGGGGGATGCGAGTTCTCAAGTACCGCATATATAGTTCAAATTATTAATTTTTTCTTCTTTTGTGGTGCAGTGATTGAACTGAGGGCCTCTCCTGAGCTACAGCCCCAGCCCTTTATTTTTTATTATTTATTAACTTATTCTGAGACAAATTCTCACTAAATCACTAAGTTGCCCACGCTGGACTAAAACCTATGATCCTCCTGCCTCAGCTTCCCAGAGTGTTGGGATTATAGGCATCAGGCACAACATCCAACTAGCCGAAGTTATTTCTAAGATTTGAAGTTTATTAAGTCATAGTTACATTGCTTAATATTATACTATTGGGACCTTCTAACAGAAGGTCAGAATTTTAAAATAATTTTTAACTACCCTAAATAATTTTGTAATGAACATCTCTGCATAGAAGTTTTTGTCTGAGGCTTAGGTGGGGAACCTTTGAGTGGATTTCTGCAAGCAGAATTCTTTTGTGGTTATTTTTTGGCTTTTCGAGACAGGGTCTTGCTGTGTAGTTCAGGCTGGCCTTGAACTCACAGTGATCTCCCTGCCTCAGCCTCTGGAGTTCTAGGATTCCAGGCATGGGCCACCAAGCCCGGCTGCAAGCAGAAATCTTAGGTTCATCTCACACTCGTCTGAGCACTACCTGTTCACGTCTGGGTCACTAAAATGTCACAAGCACTGAGTGCTAACAATGTTTTAAATTACTACCAGCTTGGTACTGGGTTATTTAACTGTCATGAGTGCTTTATTGTGGGTAGAGCTAAGTTTCTACAAATATATTCATTAACTATTTTCCTTGAGGAATGATGTTTCCTCACAGACTTTACGAGGAGAAATTTATTGGAGGGAAGCAGTGAGAATGTACATTTAGCAGTGAATTCTTGTCCTGTTTTGGTGTTTTAGCCCTCGAATTCTTCTTCATTTCACTGTCCAGGGCCCGTGGAAGGTAAGAAAAGGCACACGAGGTCAGCACGGCAGGCAGGAGTTGAGCCCCAAGTTGGCCCAAAGCTCCTGGAGTTAATCTCTCTCGAGGGCAGCCCTAGCTGCACTCCTCACGGCCTTGCCCCCTCTTCCACGTCTCCTCACCCAACAAGAGCACGTGGCCCCCAAGGGCCCCCAGCCAACCCTCTCGAGCATGTGTTCCCCACCTTTCACACACATTCTGCCTGCCATTTGGTACCGTTTCCCACTCTTCAACTCACTGCCCCAGTCCGG
This sequence comes from Dinomys branickii, assembly GCA_004027595.1. NCBI lineage: Eukaryota > Metazoa > Chordata > Mammalia > Rodentia > Dinomyidae > Dinomys > Dinomys branickii. The sequence continues at coordinate 28,508 of PVLD010014855.1, read as the reverse complement.
GGTCTTCCCGGTGCTACTAGCGCTGTTGATCCTTCCCCTGAAACGTCATTACCTGACTCCCATGCTGACCCTTCTTTCTTCTGCTGATTCCAAATGTCGCCTCTCCTTCCCTCATAATCCCTTAAAGTGATTTTATTTCACTCCTTTAAACTTCTATTGGTTCCTGAGGCAGGCATCAAGCACCAAGGCTCAAACCCTGATGTGTGGGTGTCATGGTTCATTGAGGTGTCAGCGTGGCTGGTTTAAGGGCTGCCTGCAAAGCTGGGGAAGCACTATGGCCAGGTGTGTCTGTGAGGACGTGGAAGCGATGAGCACTTGAGCCCACAGACCAAGTAAAGAAGGTTCACATTTATTACAGTGGGCAGGCATGGCTCAATCTGGTGAGTGAGGGGCTGGGGATATAGCTCAGTGGAATAAGCGCCTGCCTAGCAAGCGCAGGGTCCTGAGTTTGATCCCCAGTACCGCAAAAAAAAAAAAAAAAAAAAAATCTGGTGAGTGCCTAACAGAGCAAAATGGTGGAGGAAGGGCAGCTCTTCTTCCTGCTGGAGCTGCCACATCCATCTTCTCTGTCCTCAGACATCAGTGCTGCTGGCTTTCTGGCCCTCAGACTCAGGCTGTTATTTACACCAGTGGCCCTGGTTGTCAGCGTTGGGGCTTGTCTGGAGCCACGCCCCAGCTTTCACTGGCCTCCAGCTGGAAGATGGCAGGTCATGGGCCTTCTCAAACTCCATGACGTGAGGTTGATCCTCATAATAAAGACCTTTCTGTAAATATGTACATTGAAACTTTTGTTTCTGTTTCTCTAAAGAGTCCGAACTAATGTACTTGTGTTCTCTCACTTCATATATGTGGACATCAGGCAAATTATTAAGGAAACAGTATTTAATTCCATCTCACAAAAACCAGAATATTAAATGAGACCATGCAAATAAAATATCCACAGTTCCTGCCATATAATAAATGTCAATAACTGCTAGTCTGTACCTCCATTTCTTTTGCATTAGAATTATACATATATATATATATATATATATAATTTCTAGAGTACAAATCATGACAGGAAGAACTGCAATCCCTGTACATTTAAGTGCCCTCTACATGTCTACAGTACAACACCCAGCACAACACTTTACACACAGTAAATATGCACTAAATGTGTGTTGAATTTGGGTAAGATCAAAGTGAAATCATTGGGAACTTCCTTTCAGCAAGCGCGTGAAATGTCCACAGTTTCTGTAAGAAACCACAGAAGTAGAGACATGATGCAGCACAAACTCAGGTTTCAAGACTATTTTCCACTCTCTGACTGTGGTGCTCTGGGAAAGCCATTTACTCCATGGCTAAGTCTTAGTTCCTGTGTCTTTGAAAGGAGCTATTAATAGAAACTTACCTCATGGAGTTTCTAGAGAAGGAGCGCATGAGCTCACCGCAGAGAGGACATCCACAGACACCAAGCAGTGAATTGTCCGTCAGAAACAGTTCTCATCTCTGGTGTCAAAGAAGGCAAAGATGAAGCACTGCAAAAATTCAAGTTATTGAACAAAGACCAAAACATGTATCTCACTGTTCATCCTTTTCTAAAGTTCCAAAGAATACTCTTGAATTATAGCATTTGTTTAAAATTTGAGGGAGAAGCCGTTTAATGTAGAAATATTTTGTAAATAAGGAGTGAATTGCTTCAGTTAACATAAGTAGTGTAACTTGCTGAGTGTGACCATCTGTATCAGTCTACTAGGCTGGCAAGGGCATGGCACGACTCTGCTGTCCCCATCCATTTACAGGATACCTGGAGTGAGCCAGGCACTTGGCAACGCACACTGAAAGTACAAGGTACATCCCTGCTGGTCTAAGGGGTCAGTATTTGGTGTGCTCAAAGTACAAAGACAATAAATTTAAAAGGTTCAAGGTAATTACTCCTTTTTATCCTAAAACTATAAAATCAGAGAAATAGAAGAAATGTCACATATGGATTATTTTTATTGCGGGATTCAAAAAAGATAACCTGGGTACACATATTTTTAAAGTATTAGAGAAATATTAAGCAATATTTTCACTTAGCCCCTTATTACCTATCAGGGGGTGGAACTTTACAAAAATTAGGTCTCAGAACAGTTGGTATTGAATGATGCTGAGCTCAGGAAGTTGAGGCAAGCAGGAAGGCCTGGAGCACTGTGCTTGACCTACCCATGATTTGGTCAGAAAGCCAGGAATGAGCTGGACATGGTGTCGGCTAAGGCAGGAGGATCGTCGCGAGTTCGAGACTAGCCTGGGCTACAAAGTGAGCTCAAAGCCAGCCTGAACTGCAAAGCAAGACGCTGTCTAAAAAAAAAAAAAAGGCTGAGAAGGCTATAGGGGAGCAGGGGGCTACCTTTGTTTTGTGTCCAGTTTTCTCTCTGTATAGGCCTGGCTCTGCTGGCAGCATGCACTGGCTCTGAGAGAAGGCTCAGATTTACCTGGTCCTTTCATAGCATCCTGTTTTTAGCTGCTCTGGGGTCAGCACATCCCCGGTCAGATACTGCTGATCATCCTGAGAACAGAGGCCTGTGGTGATGAGCTTGGGCCAGACGAGGCTATAAGCAAGCCTTAGCTGGGCTGCATCGGCTCTGGCCTCCTCCTGCCTGAACTGAGCCGCTCACTCAACAGCCTGAGGGGTTTCCACCCACTCCCAGCCCCCTCACTTTCTGATTCACACAGTTGACTAGCAGCTGAGCATGGGGAGTTCTCTGGCTTAATGTGCCTGCAAGACAAATGTTCTTTTCTCCTTCTGTTTTAAGAACAAAAAAACTTTTTTTGGTAAAATATATGCTTACTATTGAAAAAGCAAAACATACAGATAAGCAAATCGCTACCATCTAGAAGTAATAATCTTAACATTTTGGTTTATGTTCCCTTTAGAGAGTATATAAATATAAATAAATATAATATAAATATTTATTTATTCAGGAATAGTGTTTCATTAGTACAAAAAGAAGGAAAGGAAAATGGATTGCAAGTCCTCTAAGTTCCTTGTATTGTCTAGGAAGTGGTAAAAGTGTTCTATTTGACAGTACCCTTTATACTAAAAGTAATAAATCAAGCATGAACATTTAAATCTATACAGTAACTATAAATGACTAGTAAAACCATTTGTAATGATACATACTACCTAGAGATGCTGCATAGGGAATGACAAAAAATCGCTACTGGAAAAAATATGTAACATTTGGAAGAAGAAAACAGTACAGGATGAATTTCATATTTGTATGGGTTTAAACCAGAAATCAAGCCCTAGTTAAACCTCTGATAGATAACTCTCACTGTTTCTGACCTGAGTAATCAGAGTTCAGGGTAACAATAGCTAATATATAGTGAGTATGCCAAATAACCCAACTAAGACTAAAAGAAACTTGAGCTATTTCCAACCATGTGGAGGACAGAGTTTGTAGCTCAGGTTCAGCCAAATTAATTGCCTACTTTAAATATTAATATTTGTAGTAATGCAACATTATCCAGGGTTTCTATAACATATCCACAAATTCTATATATTACCCAAAATTAGTGGATGTATAAAGCAGCCAAAGTATTACCCTGTCTAAAGATTGTTTAATGACAAGAGACAATAAACAGAGACACTCCGTCTGGTGGAATTAGCAGAAGAAGGTTTTAAGGAAACTGTTAAAACTATGTTCAAGGATATGAAGAGAAATATGCTTGTAATGAGTGAGAAGATAGAAAAATCTCAAAAGATAACTAGAAACAAAAAACAGTAGAAATGCTATAACTAAAACAACAAAACACCTGAAATTAAAACTCGCTGGATGAGCTTAATACGGGAATGGAAGTAACAAGAGAAAGAAGTCGCAAACTTGAAGGAGGCTCAGTAAAATTATCCAGTCCGAGGAAGAGAGAAGAGGTTGAAAAAAATAAAAAAGAACAGAGCTTTAGGGATCTGTGGGAAAATAGCAGCCTAATGTATACAAGATCTGACTGAAAAAATAAGGTGAATGTTTTAATTTTAAACATCTATTATGGTAAAAGACACATCCATGAATCCCCCTTAAAATACTCCCTCTCCCTTGAACACGTGTCACATCATTGTTGCCGCTTTCTGAGGCAGAGCTGGAAGTCCTGTTAAGGAGTATCATGAGGTGTGTAGTCATGGCTGCCCTGATGTCCTGAATTAGGTCAAAACTTTTAGCTTTCATGGTTAGTTGGATTTGTGGGAAGAACCAGAAGTCACAGGGTGCCAGATCTAGTAGATAAGGTGGATGAGGACCCACCACGGGGTGCTTATTTGACATAAATTGTGATAAACATTTGAACTGATTCAGGCTATCAAGGCAGCCAGGAAAAGACATCCACAGAAATGAACTTCCAGAACTTCTTCAGAAAATAGCAAGGATGATGGGATAAGGATCTCAGAGCAAGGGGAGTATTTTGAGGGGAAACAATGCAATACAGTGGTACCTCAGTTCACAAACGTAATTCTATCCATGATACGAGTCATAGAATTTTTACCATGATTGCAACAAATTCTGTGACCACAATTATGGAAAGAATAAATTTCATGAACTGAGGTACCATTGCATGTCTTTTGCTCTAATGATTTTTAAAATTTTATTCTATTTTATTTTTGTCATTTAGAGACAGGGTCTCACTGTGCAGTTTAGGCTGACTTTGAGCTCACTTTTACCCCAGGATGATCTTGAACTTGAAAGATGCTCCTGCCTCCGCGTCGCAAGTGCTGGGATTATAGGTGTGCACCACCACACTAAAATTTTAAATTCGTTTTTTTTTTAAAATTACATCACGTGTAAAGTCCTAGAGGGAAAGGAGGGTGTTATGGTGGATACACTGTGTCAACTTGGGGAGTCTAGAGGTTTGGCTGAGTGATTCAGCAGGAAGCCAGTGTGCTTACTTTGTATATATCCTGAGCCTGTGGAAGTGGAGGGCATGGCGGTTATGTGAGAGGTACACACCCCCTGGGTGGGGGTAGGTTGTTTACAATGTAGGAAGAGAAGAGGCTGCTTGCAGCCATTCTTTCTTTTTGATGGTTGTTTTTGCTGTGCTCTGCTGCCTGAATAGTTTGCCCTCTGCCATGTGCCACTTTGCCTGAGCACCAGCCAAGTATGGACTGAAACCTCTGCAAACTGTAAGCTAAATAAACCTTTCCTTCCTTCATTTTGAGTGTTGGGTATTTTGTCTCAGCAACGAGAGAAAAGTAACCAAGACAGAGGGGAAACAAAAAAATACTTGAAGGAACAGTGGCAATACAGTCTCAAATTCGTTGGAAGACATAAATTCACAGATTCAAGAAACTCAGTAAACAGTGCTGAAGGAATCTCCAAATACTGAACTCATAGTCAAACTTCTGAAAAACAGAAAACAAAGAAAAATATTTTGAAACAGCTAGAGAAAACAAATAACTGAACAACACAAATCTGAATGCTTCCTAAGATTTTATTAGAAATTACACTGTACAGAATAAACTAACATCTTGAAGGTGATAAAAGGAAAGCAAACTATCACCAGAAGTCTCTGTCCAGCGGAAACATCCTGTAATATAATGAAAAGAAATTGTTGCCAGCAGACCTACATTATTAAAAAAGAAAATTACTCAAACCAAAGGGAAATTATGCAGAATGGAAGCTTATATCCTAGGAAGGAAAAAAGAATATCAAACATGGCCAGTTTGTAGGTAAACATGAACAATTGTTTCTCTTAATTTCTTCAAAATATATATGCCTGCATAAACTAAAATTATAACATTATCTTGTAATCTTATAAATTATCTTTATAATTTTGATCATAAGGATCTAGACTGGCTAGTCTGTATGTCACTGGGTGAAGAGGAATTGTTTGGGGCCTCATATATAGTATAATTAATGTACATAAATAACAAAACTTCCTTCATTTTTATGGCTTCTTATTATAACATTTTTAAAAAACAAGAACTGGCTTGTGAGGTCAGCACAGGAAGTGTAGCCAGGACTGTTCTGTGCCCCCTACACAGCATCTGATGGCACCTGTGCAGTCCTCACTGGAGCACCATGAAACCAAGTCATGAAAAAGCATTGCTAAATATCACGTTATAACGTTAAAAGTTGGTGGTCTTGTGGGACCACTTTGCTAGCTATCCAGAACCACATGGAGCCCACAGGCCACAGGTCAGAGGTGTCAGATTTCATCAATAGTAATAACCTATGACAAAGTCAACACAAAGAATGGGAGTGGAAGAGGACCTGGATAGTTATGAAGTTTTTATCTTTTACACAAAGTGGCACAACATTAATTCTAACACACTTGGGAACATTAAGGACAGACTGATGAATTTTTTAAAGATATAGCTAAAAATTCACTATATAAACAAATGTGATACTAAAAATGATTAGTTAGAATATATCTTCTCAATAAGAGCAATACTACACGAAGGAGATGAAAACTGGTTTTGGGTAATAAAATTGTGTTTGCTTTTTTATGTACAAAACCCAGATTTTACAGAGTATATAAGTAAATATACAGTATATTTGTGGTATTAAACTTCAGGGAGATGTAAGAGGGGGGAGGTGTCCAAATAGCACACTGGGAAAGGGTGGTAACAGGAGTAAAGGTTGAGAAATATGAAATTAAATCAAAAGAGGGCAGGAAGGTGGCACACAAGGGCAAAATCAGATGAGGAAAACAGAAAACAAGGCATGTGTTGCTTGTGTTGCTTAACAACGGGGATGTGTTCTAAGAAATGTGTGGTTAGGCCACTTCTCAGCATGCGTCACTAGGTGACTTTGCTGTGTTTGAGCACCCTAATGTGTACTTACACAGACTGAAGGCCACAGCATCACCAGGCAACATAATCTCACAGACCAGCATGGTGCATGTGGTCCACCGGGGACCAAACTGTCCCTGCATGACGCGTGACTTTATTCACCAAGGAGACCTGAACCTGAACATATCAATATGATATTAAAGATTCCTGGACTAACATAATGCCCAAAGGCTGCAATTCCCTGCAAGATACTATGAAGTGGACAGTTTGAGCTTTGGTGTAAGGCAAGAGTACATTTGAACCCAGCTTAATCATGTATGTTTCCTCGAATGTACAGCAGGGATTTATTCCTATTTCCCTCACAGAGTTAAATGATGTTGTATGTAGAATGTTGTTAGTATAGTTCCTGGCACCAAGGAAGTACTCAGCAAACCCCTACTCTTATAATTTAACATAAAAATAGAGGAGATGGTGGGCAATTTCTCAAGCAGTTAACAGCATAGGAAAGCTGGGATCATCACAGGTTGGGCTGGGCATGGCAGTGTACACCTATAGTCTCAGTAAGTGGGAGGCTGAGGCAGGAGGATCGTTCTGGGGTTGAGGCCAGCCTGGGCTACATAGTGAGTTCAAGACCAGCCTAAACTACATAGGGAGACCCTTTCAAAAAGCAAGAAAAAGATAACAGGAGTTGGTAAATTATGGTTACAGGCTAAATTTAAACAGACACTTATTTTCACAAATAGGTTTTATTAGAACACAACTACAGCTATTTATTACTGGATTGTGTATAGCTACTTTTTCTTATGACAGAGTAGCTACTGGTCCATAAAGCCTACAATAGTCACTATCTGATCCTTTATAGAAACATTTTGTTCATCTTTGATCTAGAACATGATTAGGGAATTTTGCTTCCAACATTCCCAACAAATGGGTTTTTGTTGTTGTTTCAGTTTTTTTTTGGTTTTGAGGGTTTTTTTTTTTTTTTTTTGGATTTTTGAGACAGGGTCTCCCTATGTAGTTCAGGTTGGCCTTGAATTTACTATGTAGCTCAGGCTGGCCTTGAACTTATGGAGATCCTTCTGCCTCAGCCTCCCAGCACTGGGTTTATAGGCCTACACCACCATGCCCTGCTAGTTTTTATTTTCTGAGGCATCTCATACCAACATTTTTAATTTAATACTTACAATTCCATTTAACTAGCATTAAATAAATTACCATATAACAAGAAAGTGTTGGGAATTATTTAGATGTCTGTTTGATGAAAATTACGATCCACACTTGCTGATACCTGATCTCTAAGCCTTATAAACTTTTATTGTGATATCTCTAAGAATCATGCTAGAATTGTCCAAGGGTCACTGAAATCCACTACCTTGCTCCAGTGTTAAAGTGTATTCCCTTGAATGTGTACTCACGTTAGCACTCTCACATGCATGTGCTTATTATTCTGTCCAATTTTTAGAAGCGAAAACCAGAGTTGAAAGAAACTTAGCCGCTTGCCAACCAGTGGGACACTTCCTCTAGTGCGCTGAGCATCTAGAATAGAATGGCTTTGTACAAATCTGTCCCCCAATATGCCCAGTCATTAGAGAAGTAATAGCATACACACAAAAAAATTAAGGCAGCCCAAACTCTCACTTTAATCAGTAACAAGAGTATATGTAAGCTTGTCCATATAAAGGCACTAAAGCATTTTAAAAGGAGGAATTAGGACCCTTACTTAAGTAATTAAAACTATTAGTTCTGGCTTGCATACTATAAAAATGTACAAAGGCAGGAAAGTGTGCACTATAAGCCCATTGAGCTAGCACAATAACAAGCACTTGCACAGACCTCCCTTGTCCGGGAAAAGTCCCCTGTGCAATGCTCGCACTCAGCAAACCCAACCAGTAATTCTTTGGGCCACAAGTGCCAGTGTCTGCACTCACACAGGGGCATCGAACATGATGGTAAACACACTTCACTTCCAGAACACTGCAGCCCAAAGAGATAGACACACACGCATATAAATATCCACCTAAGAAGGAAATTTGTAGCAAGCGGGTACAAAGCACTTCTGTCTTAGGAGTTCAAATGTTCTGTCCTAGCTTGGTTAAGACTCAGAGAGTTACTCAAGTGAAATTTGAGCTCAGCACTTTGCTAGGGGCTGCCCACTTGTCCCTGAAGATCTGCCCTCTGCCTTCATCCACTCTGCTCTGTGCCCTGGGTGCTGAGCTTCCTGCTTGCATCAGTAGCTTCCCTTGAGCCCTGATTGAGTGGGTGTGGTTAATGGGCAGCTTCCGCAAGCGACGGGAAAGTGCGGGTGTTCATTCCTTGCCCCCCGTGCTGTCAGACTGTGTTCGCATTGTCTGGCTTTCTCTACAAGGGGCACAGCTCCCCTGAGGTGGCTCCCTCTCTCCAGTTCAAGAAAGAACTCCTTGCTGTGACCCTCTCAGACCCAGGGAGGGACAGTGTCTCTGCTCTAATGATCCCCAGTCTCCACTGCCCTTCCTTGGTTTCTCCTAAACCTGCTGACACATTTGAACTGACGATCCCGCATCACATTCACCTCCATAACTCCATCAGAGTTGCTGTCCAGTCTTCTGCCGGGGTCCTAGGATACACCCCAGAGGAAACCTTCACAACTGTGAACTGCTTAGGAATACGCACTTCAGAGTAAAAACAGAACAAAACTTACATCCCACTCTTCCACATACAGATCCCTGTGTGGTCTGCGGCTACTTCTTTAACCTCTTTGAGCACAGTTTCCGCATCCACACCTGCATATGAAGGAGAAGAATTCTTGCCACTGGACCGTATAGAGATGGAGTAAGGTAACATATGGGAAATGAGCAAGATAAGCTAAGCTCCACTGCGGGCAGGTGTGCCAGTGTATGGAGGCCTGGTACCTCCTGTGGTGAGGACCGTGCTGACCAAGGAACAACCTCTCCCAGGGACCCAGCAGGGTGACACCATACCTTTCTGTGGCTCCCTTGGGATTGGTGTAAAGCTATCAAATAACAGAAAGGAAAGTCAGCTCAGTGTGAGACCCCCGACTCATCTCAGTATCGTCCTCCTTTCTCCCTCCCCAAGAGTACAGCATGCAAACCTCATAAGGGGGAATGTGTGTGAGGGGGAAGTGGTCTGTTCCGAGAATGAAGTGCAGAGCAGAGCAGGATGTGTCCAGACAAAAAGGCTGGCTTCTCCTTCAGACTTCCAAGGGAGTTATGGTTTGTGTCTGCATGTCCCCCCAAATCCTCGTGCAGTCACGGGGCAGGCTTCTATTCTAGAGTTTTGATTGATCCATAGTCCATGCTGGGTTTATGGGTATGAGTGCTACACCTGCCCTGCGGCAGGTAGTTTGCATACAAGGCAAGGGAGGGACAGAGGCTCGCTCCTCCCCCTGCCGACCACTTCTCCCTTTTGCTCTTGTTCTTTTTGCTGTCTTCTGCCTGACCATGAACTGTTGCGCTCGTCCATGTGCCACTCTGCCTTGCAGCCAGCCAGGTATGGACTGAAACCTCCACAAATTGTGAGCTAAATAAAGCTTTCCTTCCTTAATTTTGGAGGGGTAATTTGTCTCAGCAATGAGAGAAAAGTAACCAAGACAAAAGGCAAGGTCACCAAAGCAAAAAAAAAAAAGAGGAGCCTCAGGGAAGAGAGGACAGTGCTAGAGCTGCAGGCAGCTACGGGAAACATGGGTGGCAGCTACACACTCCCACTTTTAACTTGTCTTCCACCTTCCTTTTGTTTTCCTGTCTGCCTGTTGAAAATGGCTTTATTCAAACTGAGTTAATTGCCAACATTCATGTATCTATTCATTTGTGCATTCCTTTACTTTCATTGACATCTATCTGTTTATATATTCAGTCATTCATTTGCTAACTTATGCAAGAACTCATCTCTCCATTCATATATTTATTGCTCATCTATCAATATAACATTCACTGACTACCTTCTCAGGTCATGCACACTGCAGGCTGTACAGAGAAATGACATCACTCATGCACACTGCCGAACCTCCATCATCTGTCCTAGAAGGATGAGCAGGGCTTTGCCAACGTGCAAATATACAACCCACGCAGAAAGGACTTTGAAATGCAAGATCAATCAAGGTTATAGTTTGCCTTAGCAAAGGAGAGATGCTCACATTGGCTGGAGACGAGGAGGCTGTGCGAAGAGGACAGGAGTCAAGGAGAATGTTGAGGTGCAGTGTTTGGATGCCAGGCTGAGAACTTAACTAAATCCAGAGGAAACCAGACCATCCATTGGTTTTTCATTAGGACATTTCACCTGGTTTTTTGTTTTTTGGCGGTTTTTTTGGCGGTACTGGGGCTCGAACTCAGGACCCTGCGTTTGCTAGGCAGGCGCTTATTCCACTGAGCTATATCCCCAGCCCAATGTAACCTTTTAAGGATGACAACTCCTCCCCAAAAGGAGAAACTCAGGTCAGGAGATCAGAGAGAGTACAGGCTGGGTCGTGGTGATGGAGGTGAAGAATGTTTCTGGGTAAGTTTGACAAGTCCTGTTTCTCAATCCCATCTAAATAAAATCAAGTCGAGGAGCAGGAGTACCTTTACCTCCAGCACTCCTTTTGATTGAGCTGAAGCTGATATCCAAGCCAGAACATTAACGGCTGTGTGTTCCCTCCGACAGAAACAGCATATCTCTTTTGGCAGGCTTATCTGCAGCCCTGAGAGTAATGAAGCTTCAGGCTTAAAGAGATCTTTTCCTGCTCATTCGTGATAGAATCTTCAGGATGCTGTCATTTTACAAAAGAGAAATACTAAGTGAGACCCACAAAGGCTAGACAACATCTCAAGGTCACACCGCCTGAAAGTGACAGAGCTGTCTGTAGATTCCATGCCTACTGAGGTCAAACTCCAGCCTTTTTGAAGTATAACTAAATGTATGTTGACAGCTGTGTACACAATAAGGCTAAAAAACTTACAGAAAGTGTGCAAAGAAAATAATTGCCGGGCAAGAGCCATTTCTCATAAAATTATTTTATATTGCCTTAAAGTTTAATGGTTACAAAATTGGATATATATATACACACACATGTGGGGGGTATAAGGGTGTGTGTGTGCACAGAGTGGAGTCATAAAGGAGTCATGTAACCTCCTTCCTGGAGGTGTTTTCTTCTACTTCTGGAACTTCTGGGAACTTGAAGTATCACTCAGTGTATATTACTCAGCCTTCCTGGATACTATACCTAACACTCACAATTTAAAGGAGGAAAGTTAAGTTTCTCAGTCTCAGTCCGTGGTCAGCTGGCTCCAAGTAAGAGACCTCAAGGCTGATAAGCATGATGAAGCAAAGCTGCTTGGTTCATAGTGGCTGGGAAGCAGAGCAGGGGAAGAATGCCAGACATGAACAGGCCAGGGACGGTACCTGGTCCCCGAGGCTGTGCCTCCAGGGCCCACCCTCACACACTCAGGAATCTGCCGTGTGTCTTAATACAATGATATTGTCATATTAGGATTAATGGTCACACAGTGCAACTATTCCACACAGCAAGTCCATGTAAGGCAAAGACCCTTCAATACCCTGCCTCCTCACTAACTCTTCTCCTTCTAGAATCTCATTATTCAGCTTTCTGGTGCTGTAACAAATACCTAAAATGATCAATTCATAAAGAGGAAAGATTTATTTTGGCTTGTGGTTTTGGAGGTCTCAGTCCATGGTCAGTTGGTCTCACTGCCTTTGGGTGTGTGGCGAGGCAGAGCATCATAGTGAGGAGTATGTGGCAAAACAAAACCATTCATCTCATGGTCAAAAAAGAGAGAGAGAAGCCCCACCTTTTAAAGGTTCTACCACCTCACCATGCTGGGGACAAACCTCTGCCACATGACAGGACATGAGGACACTGAGGACCCACACACTAGCAAGGATCGTTCCCTGCCAGTGCTGACTGCTGCTGTCTTACCACTTTGGCCACCTGTCCTCTTCAGCTTGTTTCCCTCCTACTGTCCCTGCAAGGCTTCCCCTCAGTCAGCCCTCAAACCCCAGAAGAAGAGACACAAGCTGACCAACTGAGAGCTCAGTATGGCCGCAACATGGTACTCAGTCCACATCATACTCTAGAAAATTTGAATTGTTTCTCAACACTTAAAAATTAGAAAACTTCACATTTAAAAAAACTTAGCTTTCTGGCTGCCCTTTAAAAATGAGATGACCTGGTGCAGCAGGAACCTGGATTCCTGCATCACAGTAATTGGGCCAGAGCCCACGCTGCTTAGCCATGGCTGCTTCCACCCTGCCCGCTTCCCTAGCTCACATAAGCTGACCAACCCAAGGCATCTGGGTTGTGAACCCACAAGCAGATGCCCTGGGTCCAGAGGAATAGAGGCACTTGCAGCCTTCTGCTTTTCTGAGGGAGCATACCTGCAGTACTACTAGGTTTCATGATTCAGTTAACACACAAATTAACTTGACTCAGGTATGGAAATAGGAATCTAAGAACATGAGATCTTTCAGACAGTGTATCTCTCTGCCTTCCTGCAGTATCACTGATAAATTAAAATTATACATATTGAAGGGCACGACATGATGTTTACATAATTAAATGACTATTACAGTCAGCTAATGAACACATTTTTACCTCACAGCCCACTCCTTTGTTTCGTGGTGAGAATACTAAGGATCTCCTGTCTTAGTATATTTCAAGGATTAACCATGATTACTATGCTATCCACTAGATCTCCAGAAATTACTCATCTTCTATTTCAAATGTCTGTCCTTTCACTATAGATAGCATCATATTTTAAAACAATTTTTAACTCCATACTTGTGCTCTGGAGCATTCTGTGAAGTGTCAATTCTGTTTCTGCTTTACTTTTTTCTTGGTACTAAGGATTGAACCCAGGGCTTTACTCATGCTAAGCAAGTACTCTACCACTGAGCTACATCCCTTGCTATTGTATTGTGTGTTGTATCATATAGTATTTTAAAATGGGAAGCTGGGCATGATGGTGCATGCCTGTAATTCCAGCATTTGGAAGGCTGAGGCAGGAGGATCGCTGCAAATTGGAAGCCAGCATGGGCTACAAAATGAGTTAAAGGCCAGCCTGGACTGCAGAGTGAGACCCTAGATCAAAAAAAAAAAAATAAGATTGGGTCTCACTAAGTTGCCTCAGCCAGCTTCAAACACGAAGTCCTCTTCCCTCAGCCTTCTGGGTAGCTGAGATTGATTACAGGCATGCACCACTGCACTTGGCTCTTCTTTACTTATTTTTTAAACTGTTGTTATAAAATTATATTTAGTGTAGAAAGACATACCTAAAATGTAAGTGGGATAAAAAGTAGAAAATAAAAATCAGCTGGAATCCTTTTACACAAAGATCTCCATTAACAATTTTGTTTGCATCCTTCCTATCTTTGTTCTATATATTTAGACTTACTTACCTCCACTGTTTTATAATCTTTTTTGAAACAATGGCTTCTCACATTATGAATTACTCCTCTATAGCATAGTTTTTAATAGCATATTTTTTGTTTGTACTTTAGTTTATTCAACCAAGTCCCTATGTTTAGCTCTTTGCAGTTTGGGTTTATACTGAACTATGTTTCAAAGCATATCCTAGAAGCAGAATCAGTGAATCACAGAATATTCAAAAACCTGAGGCTCCTGCTGCCCACATTGACAGTGGTGCTGTATTACAGCACACAGAGCTTCCACTTACACAAAGGGAGACTATTCTAAGGATGGACGCTCTCAGAGCCAGGAGCCTATGGATAATTCTAAGTAGAGTAAAAGCCTGAGACATTCACATACACAACAAAGACTTTAACAGGATATGCATGGGTTCCAGAACATGGCTCAAAACACAGATTGTAGAAATGGAGAATCATATGACTGAGCTAGAATCTGGCTGTGTATGTTGGAAGACAGGAAGGTCAACAGTGTCCTTAGGCTTCAAACCAGTCACTGGGGAATCCAAGCCATGTTTAACAAGTGAATAAAAAGGCTGAGGAAAGCAGCAGATTGTGGGTACTCAGTTCTGGGCACCCATTCTGAAGTGAGGCAACAACCTGGAGCATTTTTCAAAGGAAGGGCCAAGTGGGACAACATCCTGATAGTGCCCTGTTCCTGGTGGCTACAGACACTGGGGTTGTCCTGTCCTAGGTGAGGAGGCTGAGGGTATGTGTTAGGATGACTAACAACACCCTGACAGGCTGTCACTGACATTCAGTACATGATCCCCAAACCCAGACCTTGCACAATAAATGGAAGCTGTGGACTGGTGGATATCTGCTATGTCCCAGGGAGAGATGTCTAATGGTGCTATTCACCCATGAAACGAAAGTTTCTGTAGAGAGCACAGGAAACAATTAGCAGTGGTCATGCCCTAGGAGTGGGACCAAGAAGAGGCACCACAGGAAATTACCCTTGTGTACACTTGAAACTGTTTTAAACCATATGCATGAATTACATCTATGATAAAGAAACACAAAAACAAAAACACAAGAGGTGTTTATTAGGAAAGGTATTTGGGTGGCAACTCTGGCAGAATTTAATGAAAGAATTGCTCACAGAACAGAAAGGCAGGTGGAACAAAGCCAGGGGTCCCACAGCAGCTTAGAACACTCGCAGGTAGTCTCTCTTTACAGAGGTGACTTGACTCTGTCAATTTTATATTTCCAAGACAGACAAACTGATTGGCCTAACTTGGGGTCATGCACACACTCCCTCTGCCAACAGCCTCAGTATAATGACCTAAAATGGGAGCAGGAAGTCCCCTGAAGGAAACTTGGAGGGCTCTGACCAACAGGAGACAGGGACACTGGACAGCCAAAACCAAGATATCTACTACAGAAATCTAATAAACTATGTCAGAAGGTAGTGAGATTCCCATCCCCCCAGGTATTCCAGACAGATTGGATGAACATGAGTGATAAGGTAGTAATGAGTCCATACCTAGCAGGGTTCGGTTATACTACGTCAAGTTCTGTTATGGTTTCGATTGAGATGTCCCCCAAGAGTTTCATGCACTTAAAGACAGAGTATTTGGAAGATGATTGAATCGGGGGGTAATATAGTTGACTTGTTGTTAGGAGGAGGGGTATGATTGGAAGTGGTAGACCACAGGAAATACGACCTGGAAGGGTATGTTTTCCACCCCAGCTCCCTCCTCTCATTCTCTGCTTTCTGGCCACCATGATGTGAGCAGTTTTCTTCCGCCTAGGCCCTCCTACCATGCTGTTTCTGTGTTTAAGCCACCCAAAAATGGACCAAAATTCGTGAACTATGAGCCAAAATAAACATCTCCTCCTTTAAGTTGTGGGTGTCAGGTATTCATACCAATGACAAGGAAATTAAGGTTTTGATAGCAAGAGTGGAACTGTTCCTGTGACTATTACATAACTATGTGGTTTAGAAGCCTTTGAAACTCGTTCATGGGAGGAATTTATGAAGGTTTGGGGATACCTATTAGAGAAGCCCTAGAATGCTATAACCTGAACTTGATGGGAGATTCTGATCAGAGCTCAGAAGACCAGAATGCTGACAAAAATGCAGGTGGTAAAGAACAGATTCAGGAACAAAGACTCCACTGGCAGTTGGACTCTAGACCATATGTGTTATGGCTTTGGCAGAAAATTTGTCTACATTTTACTGTGACTTTGAAGAAGGCTCAGATTAGGGCTAATAGATAATTAATCTGGTAGAGGAAATTTCAACACAGCCCAATGTTCAGGTTGTGACAATGGATACTGCTGACAGTTTTTAGCCATGTTTATACTGAAAATCAGGAGCAGAAACCTATTTGAAAATTTTTCAGCTTGGCCAGAAATAGAGCACCTGCAAAGATGATGTCTTGAAAGGGAAATTGCCGATAAGATTGAAAAGAAGCCATGTACTTTGCATCAGGATAATAGGAAGGTATGTTGAGGGCATTCTGAGTGTCCTAGTTATTTTCTCTTTGCTAGGACAAAATATTTTACACCCACAAGTCAAATAAGGAAAGATGTTTCAGCTCACAGTTTGTAGATGATTCAGTCCATAGTTGGCTGGCACCAAGGCAGGGTGGCAAAGCAAAGAGGCATTTCAGAGGAGAAACAGTCCATGGGAAAGCAGGCAGGAGGCAGCAAGCAGCAGCACCCCTTACCCTTTTATCTCATCCAGGCTACCAGGCTTTTGGGTGGTGCCACTCACACCCACCATGGGCCTCCCCATTATTCACAGCCGGAACTATACTCTAAACCAATTAGGGGACCAATCCAGTACCACACACCTTTAATCTCAGTATCACACCCTTAGTTCGCACCCTTAATTAAGTATCACATGCTTAATTCACACATCCTATATCCAGCCACCTCTGGAAAGCCTTCCCTAGGAGCATATACAACTTTGGGGGAACACCTAGATCAAGCCATAACATTGAGAATCACCAAGACCTCACTTTTCACAAGCTAAAGGATCCAAAAGTGAAAGACTTTTTTTGAGAAAAGAATTTCAGGGCACCTGCCTAGGAAATTGGTTCCCCAGGATTCTAATCACAGTTTTCAGCCATCCAGGCACTAATAGGCTTCTGCAGCCATGATCAAGGGAATCTTGACATCATCCATGTGGTGTCAGTTTTTTTGGAATGCAGAATGCAAGAGCTGTGGGGTCAGGAAGGCTCCCACTCAAATTTCAGAAGAAGGCCTGGAAGGCTAAGCAGTGTGCCTTTCAGAGGACAATGTGTAGAGCTCTGAAAGTGAAGCTAAAAGTGCGGCAGAGGCCCCAAGAAATTAGATAAGCCAAGAACACAGAGCATCTGAGGAAAGCTACAGGCCATGAGCAGAGCCAACCCAAGAAAGAAGTAGAGAGAGCTACAATCAGCAGTGTGATAGGATCAGCACTACCCAAGCCCTTGAAGTTTACATGTCCCTTCAGCTTTCCCCTGACGCTAGAAATGGAGCTAATGGATTTAATATTTTCCCTGGTGGGTTTTGGTCTTTTTTCAGTCTAATTCTTTTCTATCTCCCTATTTCCCCTTTTGGAAAGAAAATGTTTACTCTGTGCTAACGTGTGTCCATAGTGGTTGACTCTCTTTCTGACTTTTACAGTGGTTTAGAGTATAGTTCTAGCTGTGAATAATGGGGAGGCCTATGGTGGGTGTGAGTTCACAGCTAACAGTTCACCTTGAGTCTCAGAAGAGAGTTTGGACTTAAGAGTTTCAGCAATACTGGAACTCTTAGGACTTTGGTGATGCTTAGAGATGGTCTAAATGAAGTTTGCCTAGAGATGTACATGAGTCTCCCCGGGCCCAGGGGAAAAATGTTATGTTTTAGATCAAGATGTCCCCTAAGAACCTCCTGTGCTTACAGGTGTTGCTTTGTGAAGGTAAATGAATCATGAAGGCAATGTAGGGGACTTGCTGTTAGAAGACACAGTTTGGTGGGAAGAGATGTGTCACTGCACGTGTGACCAAGAAGGGCTTATCTTCCTCACTAGCTCCTCCCTGTCTCTCTGCTTCCTGGCCACTATGAAGTGAGGAGCTTTTCCGCTCCTGTCCTCCTTTGTCATGCTGTTTTCCACCTTGAAGCCAGCCGCCAACAAGGGACTGTAACCACAAGCCAAAATAACCCTCTCCCCCTTTAAACTGTGAATGTCAAATTATGTCTCAGGGATGAGAAAGTAACTAAGATAAGATCCCTCTGCACCCTGAGGATTTCTGGTTGTATAACTCTGGGGAAATGCTGCCTTTCCTGGACTATAGCTCCAGGACCATGCTTCTATCACTAACATATTTTCAGATTCCCTATGCCAAGGGCCAATGAAGTGAAATTATGTTCCCATTAGGCTCTTATTCCTCATCGGTTTCTTCCTCTCTCATAGTTCATTTTCCTGCCTTTCTGACACTTCTCACTGGGTGGTTTTTCGGCCTCAAGCGAAGATAATAATTAAAGGGGTCAGACTTCAGATCACCACTAGGGTTTACCCCATATGGGCTGTGTGACCTTGAGAAAATTACTTAACTTCTCTGGGCCTAGAATTCCTCACATCTAAAATGGAGATAAAAACAGTACCTGCTTCATGAGTTTGTTAAGGGAATTAATTAAGTGACGCAACTAAAGTTCTCAGTGGCAGAATGTTTGTCTAGCATTCATGAGGCTCTGAGTTTACTCCCTGGCAATGCCAAAAATAAAAATAAAAATGAAATTATCATTAGAGAGACAGCAATGGAGACGTGGCTCCAATGGCTCCAAAAATGCCCTCTCCTTCTCTTTTCTCACCATCAGACTCTTCAGCGACAACATTATCATCATCATCACCATTATGATTCACACAATGAGCGTCAGAAGTA
The DNA here is from genome assembly GCA_004027595.1 of Dinomys branickii. Taxonomy (NCBI): domain Eukaryota; kingdom Metazoa; phylum Chordata; class Mammalia; order Rodentia; family Dinomyidae; genus Dinomys; species Dinomys branickii. The sequence goes on along the minus strand of PVLD010014855.1, from coordinate 9,494 downwards.
TTTGGCAAAAGTGACTTGAAAGCACTCTCTGTGGTCCACAAGGAAAGAGCCAACGTCCCTATTCTTTTTCTAAATTCTTGTTCCTAGCAAAATTAATGGAACACGCAGGTGTTTTTCTTGTTGTTGGGACAAAATACAAAACATCTGTAACTTAAAGGAGGAGAAGTCTATTTTGACTCACAGCTTATAGCAGTTCCAGTCCAGAGTGGGCTGGCTCCAAAACAGGACTGCAGTGGCACAGAGACCTGGCAGAGAACGGCTTGTCACATGCAGACTGGAAGCAGAGAGTGTCAGAAGAGGAGTCAGAGAGGGAAATAAACAGCCAGTGGTGGCTTCTTCCAACCAGACTCCACCTCCGAACAGTAAGTCAACTATAATCCCCATCACCCGTCACCCTACCACAGCTCCACCTATGGGTTCTGAGGGTCTTGGGGACATCAAGATATAAGTCACAGCTTCTTAATAAGTGAGCAAGTAAATGAATCCAAGAATCAATGAGCAGAGGCTGAAGAACAAGGGATAATTCTGTGATGGGATCTACTGAGCTCCCAGAAGAAGGGCAGCAATGCAGAGGAGAATAGGCCTTCACTGAGCGCAGAGGGGATGAACAGCTCACAGATTTCAAGTGATCTGTGGGAGGAATGCTCCAGGGTCTGCCCACGACCATCCACACCCGGGCTGTGGAAAGGACAGCAAGGACATGTGGCCCGGGGATGGTTTTTTTCTGATTTGGCCTTTGGGGTTGAAAGAACATGCTGGAAGTTTACAGGGTGAAGCACTTAGGTGATCTATTTTGGAGGAATTATCAGGAGAAAATAAAATGAGAACTACTGGTAACCTTTGTGCCATTGGACTCTTCAGGGAGGAGGTGATTCCAGGACAACCTCATAGCCTCATTCTTCAGCCTTGTGCACTGCAGAGTCTGTGCAAATTAGTCCTGGAAATTAGCAGTGTGTGGCGCATTAGACAGACCACCAAAGGGAACAGAGTGTGCATTGTGGAGAGACTGCCCTATGGGGAGGAGACCTCTAAAGTAAACTTTTTCCTAAGATATAAAAAATACATACAAAATGGTGAATTTCTAAATCTAGTTTGCATTCTTTGCTTATTAGTTGGAATTCTTCCCCAGGAGGTCCTCTGCCCATTTTCAGGTTATTACTCTGGAGTCATAGAACGCTAATGTTTTGAAAATAAATGCAATTAAATTAATCTCTCATCTATGTTAAGTGTGTGTATCTCACAAATACATGAACAAATATATAAAATACATCCATATGTACATGTTAGCTCCATAAACACATCCTTCTGTAATCATAGAATATATTAAATAGGACACACAAGAAAACTTGGTCGTGGTTGCCTCAAGGGAGGAAGACATTTTTTATCAAATCACCAGCATCATGTAGACCTAGACTTGAGTCCTGCCTTGTGTTTGAGTGAAGAACAAGGCTCCTAGGGCAATGGTTTGACTTTCTAAGTTTGCTCTGAGGATTAAGTGAGAAAATACATGCAAATCAGAAAACTGTTGAGCAAGGAGTTGGCATGCAGTAGGCACTCAGTAAATGTGACAAAGCAAACTGGCCTTAAAAAAAATGATAGGACTCTTCTTTCCAGGCCTTTGTGCCTCCTCCTGGTATATAGGACTTTGTCCAACCTGGCAAAGGTGTGGATACCCTGAGACATAGCCCCACAGGTCTGGTGGTCAGACACCCTGCAGTTGAGTCTGAGTCTTGGCCTTGACACTTGCTAGTTGTGTAACCATGAGCAGGTCATTTAATGCTCTTTTGGTTTCCTCATCTGTAACATGGGGATATAATGCTCATCTTATAGAGTGACTATGGGATAAAATGAAAGATTAAGGAAAGCCCTGAACTGTGACCTCGGCCTCGAAAAGAGCTCAGTGATAGTTGGTATAGCAGTTAACTGTAAGTGTGTCAAATGCGTTGGCTTAAAATGCCCAGGAGATTAGCCCAGCATACTGCTAGGTGTATCTGGGTGGGTCGTGGAGGCATGACGTTGGGTGATATATATAGTTCCCAGCCTGTTACTCCCAGTGCTGTTTCACTGCCCCCATGAATTTTGCTCTACCATGCCGTTCCACCATGATGTTTTTACTTTGGACCCAGGCAACCACGGACATAATCCTCTGAAACCAGGAGCCAAATAAACCATCTTTAAGTTGCAGGTGTCAGGTGGTGTGGTATGTCCCAGGGATGAGAAGACTCACTAGCCTCCTAATGCTCATGTCCAGGTTGGGGGAGTCCCTACAGACCCAGTCTTAACTGCAAGACTGGTTTTCAGGGCTCACCCCAAAGTAACTTACTTCTAGAGATTGTACTGGTCAACTCTCAAAAAAATGGAGTCAGTATGGAATTCCAGGTTATAATTTATTGTCTCCTTTGTCAAGTAGCCTCAGGCCATGCCTAGCATCACAGGTTCCCATCCTAGTATGGATAAGTCATGTAGCCTCAAGCAATTCACTTCAGCCACCTTTTCTGAACACTTACAAGCCTAGCTCTAGGTTAGGTTCCAAAGAACACAGACCAGAGTCCAAATTCCTCATCCTTTATAGTGGAGCTTTCAGGCACAGTTGTGCCAGTTGCAAACTGCGTAAGGCCATCACAGCAAGACTGAGAGTGGGGGCTGAAATCCAGCCTGTTTGCTAGTCACAGAGCCCCATCCTCCTAGAAGAGAGTGTCTTTTGCTAATTTGCATAGAAGTGGTATACAGGAGTGAAGTAATTTTCTGTAGGAGGCCATGTCTGCCTACTGACACAAAAATATAAATAAAAATTGCATTTCCTCATGATTAAAACAATAATTCTATTTCTTCATGTGGAGACCAGTTGAAGAAATCAAATGAGAGAATAGATATGAAACACTTCGTGACCATGCATGAAGCAGTGCAGCTCTAGTAATAACCCATATAACCACCCATCCATCATACAGTGCAAACTAGCCGCGTCACCTTGGGAGAAAGTTATTTTACTTCTTTGGGCTTCATTTTCCTCCTGGGTAAAGGGAGTGAGATGGGTGAAAGCAGTGGATGAATCGCTTGAAGATTGTTTTGCCGCTGCTCCAGAGATGCCAACTGAGCAGGTCAAGTGTGGCAATCTGAGAATCTCCATTTTTAGTCTCCGATGGCCATGGTCATAAACCCTGACCTGACCTTTGCTGACCTGTGTTTTATACATTACAGCAGACACAAGTCCTGCTGAGCATGAGAAACAGGGAACAACATCATGAACCCCAACCTGAGTGTAATGATCTTCAGAGGGGCTTAGCAGCAGCTCTCACCTATCCCTATCCCCAAGCTGATGGACCAGCCCTGGACTCTTGCCAATTACACATTCCAACTCCAGGATATGGCCACTCTGCCTGAGCAGATCCCACGCATTCTCCTCGCTGAGCATCATAAAGAGTTGGCCAACAGTTTCCCTTTTGGTATTTCTGAAAATAGAAGTCAGTAAATGTCAACACAAGGCTCTAGCCAGCCTGGAAATTTTCAGCCATCGATTGGCTAAAGCATCACTGGTTAGTCAACTGTCTGTTCTTTGCCCAGTTAGTCAGTGACTTCCTCTTTCCCTAGCTCACACCTCAAACACCTCCCAAGCCAATGCTCCTTCAGCCTTGTGCTGGGGGCTGGGACATAGAAAGGGATAGGGGGAGAGAGTACAAACTGCTTCTCTTGAGTAAGGTGTGCACTGAGCACTTTTATAGACATTATTTTGTGTACTTTTATTGCCAGCCCTCTATGTTGGATAACACTGTTGTCTCCATTCTACAGATGAGGAAACTAAGGTCCAGAGAGGCGAGTAGCTTGTCTAGAGCCATTCTGCCAGTTAGTTGAAGGAAGGAGTCCAAAGACAGCCATAGAATTATAATTCTTTGCCCTCACTGTGTGGTAAGAAGAGTAGGTGTTAGACAGGCAACTCCAACAGCAGTGATGGGGCTGCTAATATATAAACAAGCAAACCTCAAGGATCTAGAAGCAGCACTGATATCCAATGGAAGACCCTGAAAGTTGCCACTGAAAGGTGGCATTTCTGGTGACATTTAATATTGCTTTCCTGTTTTAAAGTGGGCCATGAGCAGGCCTCCCAGTGTATTTCCATGGGCCTGCCCGCTGCATCGGCTCCGGGCTCCAGCTATACATGTGGGAGCCCCTCTGTCTTGCTTGGTTTCAGAGTGAGGACATGAGTTAAGCAGTGTATCCAAGTGAAGGCCAGGCTTCTGCTTATGGTTTCAAGCTGAGAAGTTTCTTCTCCCTCTGTCTTTTATGTGTGGCACACATCCATGCAGCTGAACTACTGTTACTGTTTGGCCACCAGTAAAGTCATCCAAAAGGCAAAGCCAACCTAGGGAGGACAGCGTGGCCTAAAAAAGAGCTACAGGGAAATGGAACTGGGGCCTAGACCTAAAATCCAAAAGCCTACCGGACATTTTCAAGGAGTCAATGATTTTCCTTTATTACTTTAGACATGTAGAGATAGATTTTCTGTTATTTGTCACTCAAGCATTCCAACTGATCCAAATTCTATTTTGAAAAGATGTGAAGATATCCATAAAATGTTTTATACTCCCTATCATCAGGACCAAGTGTCAACTGAGGGTCTTCTGTTTTGATGAGGCAGAAAAACTAGCCCACACAAATTTAAGCAAAAAATGGTTTATCAACTCAAAATCACGAATGGCTAGAGGATAAATACAGGCATAATTGAGTGTGGGACTTCAGATGAAATCACCAGAACTCCATTCCAGATCTTACAACCTCCTACATTCAAGTCTAGGGGAAAGGGCAATTTCATAAGCAGTTAATCAAGAAAATCCTGAGGTTTTCTGAGTGGGCGTTGACTCAAGCTCTGTTCCGCTTCCTGGACTAACCACCATGGCTCACCCAGCATGTGGACTTCTCTGGGAGACATGGGCCTGCTCCTGTGACTTACCACTGAACCGCACGGAGATCAGCCAACTGCAAGCACACAGCTAAGGCAGGAGTGGGTGTTTCCCCCAGAACTGAACCAGGCAATCATGAACTAGGCAACAAAACAACAGATGTCTCCTGCAACTCACTTGAAAACGCCTCTCCAACATTCCTAACATTACATGTATGTGCAACAGGTGGGCTTAACAGACAATGTGTATCATGGCTATGAATTCCTTTCCTGGGTTTGCCAGCTTAAAATCAGAAACAGTTTCTGGGGGTGATTTTCTTCTTCCACCACTGTATTTATTTTTTCAACAAGTATTTTCAGAGCACTAATGAAGATAGTGGTAATAGTAATCACACCTACTAAACACTTGTATTGTACACCCATTATCTCATCAGTCTTCATGCAGGGGTCATTTTTCTCCCCAGGCAACACGTGACAATGTCTACAGTTTGAATTGTCATAACTTGGTAGATGCCATTGGCATCTAATGGGTAGAGGCCTTGAAAGTTTCTGACCACCTTTCAGTGCACAAGACATCCCCCCACATAAATGAATTGCCCAGCCCTAAATGTCAATGGTGCCAACATCAAACCCTATACTAGCTGTTATGGCTTGTGTCTAGATGTCTCCCCAATGCCTCATTCAGTCATCGTGGGGTGGGCTTTGCAGAGATGACTGAATCTAGTATTTATGATTAATTCACAGTCCAATGCTGGTATTAAGGGTGTGAGTACTACACCCACCCTAGGGCAGGTAGCCTGCACACAATATAAGGACTGGAAAGAGGCTTTTCCCTTCTCTCTCTCATGTTCCTTTTGCTGTCTTCCACAGTCATGAACTGTTGACCCTCTGCCATGCCCCCTGCTTAAAGCCAGCTGATTATGGACTGAAACCTTTACAAAAACCTTTCCCTCTTTAATTTGGGTTGTCAGGTATTTTGTCTCAGAAACAAGAAGAGTAACTAAGGCACTAGCTCATGATGCTCTGTACACATTTTTACCGATAAAGAAAAATGAAGCTTAGCAAAGTTAAGCAACCTGTCCAGAGTTCTGCAACTATGGAGCATTAGGGTTGGAATTTTAATCCAAAGACTTCACTTTTATCTGTTATTTATTGAGATTGGAATTAGAATTCAGGGACCCTCCAGCCTACTGCCCCTACTCTAAATTCTGGTTCCATGGGCCAGGACACCAGAATTAGTGTAAGATATATTTCTCAGCCACCTTTGCAACCAAGAATGAACATGGGACTAATTCCTAGCCAATGAGAAGCAGGTGGAAGCATTTTTTGGGATTATTTGGAGAGCCGATTAAATGAGTCTGATTCATTTGGTAAAGGCCTCTTTCTTCTCTTCTGTTTTCCCTCCTCCTTCCAAGAGTTCTATCAGCCATCCTGGACCATGAAGTGACTTTGAGGAAAGAAGCCACAGCTAGAAGAAAGAGCAGAAAGACAGGGGTCATTTTTCTGCATGACTAAGCTGTATACTTCTATGTGGGAGAGAAACAAACTTTAGTCTTAGGTCACTGTGTGTGTGTTTATGTCACTATGTGTAGTAAACCCAATCTTTACTGTGTATTGGCACATGGATACACTCAACAAATAAATATTTGATGAGTGAAAGGGATGCCCAGTGTGTACAGAGCGCCCCAGAGGAAATTAATGCTGTGAGTGGGTGGGAGCCATGGAAACAAACAAACACAGGGCTTCCTTGGGCTCTTTGTGGTAAAGTACCCAGGCTGACTCATCTCTCCCCTGCCAGCTCCTCCTGTCCCATGGCTTCCTCCCTGCAGGGGACTTTCCTTCTATAGTTCTTGCCACCAGGCTGTCTGTCTTCGAGGGCATCCTTCCTTCCTCCTCAAGATTGCATGGTATGGAGAATTTAGTTGCCTGCAAGTGAAGGAAAGCAGTTTTACACCCTGAACACCAAGGCCAGCAGAATCTCTCAAATAACAACAAAAACAGTGGCATCATTAAACAGACTTCTAAGAGGTCTTCTCGTCATGGCCATGGATGTATATGCTTCCATTGTCAGCATACAGGTGGTGGAGACGGAAAAGCCCAGCTTTTGGCTTTTGACAACTCTGGCTGCGAATAATGACATAGGCACTTAGTAGTATGATGACGACCAAATCATGTTGTTTCCTTGTGTGTCGGTATCCCAAACTATAAAACAAACCAATAATAACTTTCCTAGGGCAATATCACGACAATTAAATAGTGAAAGGGTGCATAGCACAGAGTAGAAGCTGGTTACTGTTCTGGAAATTCCTCTCTGTCCTGATGATGAGGACTTGAGTTGTGTCAGGGTGATGGCATGGTATTTGCGTAGATTCTCTGGTGCTGCTATGGAAGGCAAAATCTTCCAGCCTTCAAATTTGACATTTCCTTCCTTTCCTTTTCTCTTAGCCTGCCCCCATGCAGTTACACTTCCTCTTTATTCCCCACCCTACTTTACAATGCTAGCAGAACGATCCTTACAATCAGTGATAAATCCTTTTTTTCCCCTCCCTGACATTGCTTCATACAACCTACCTCACTGGAGCCCTGCATAAACATCCAGCACCACAAGGACATTCTCAAGGTCACACTAGTGGCCACGTATTTTCATTTTCTGGCAAATGAGGCCTTGACATTGTCATCTCCAACTGAGGAGTGGTCACAGGACACTTGGGAACCTGGAGGCCCTTTCCATAAAGGCAGCTTACAAATGCAAAATAGTCCATGTCCCAGGAGAGGTCTGAAAAAGCTATTAGTGCCATGCATGGGGAATGAACGACCCAAAAAAAGCTGCCAGCAGTGAACAGGATCTCACGGCATTCAGCATGCGAATCGGGTTCCATACAGCACTGTTCCCGAGGCTATAAACTTAACACCGCTTCCTGTAATGGTGTCAAGGAGAAGCAGGCGAGCATCAGAAGGGGTAAAGGCAGTGCACACCTACGTGCAGAGCTCTTTATTGGGGACTCAACAAAAACAACCCAAGCAAAGGGAACAAGAACTAAATACGGGTCTAGACCTGAGTGGGCAAGAAGCAAATGATCCCTCTGTTTTCTAGCACCTTATGAAGCAAAGCCTTTTTCATCCAGCAGAGAGTGTGGAGGCCTAATAAAAGGCATCATCAGGCATCAGGAAAACATGAATAAGAGTCTGATGAGGCCAAGTAAACAAGTGACTGTTTGCATGTGTTAGCCTTTCCTTGTGGTTAATAATCACAGCCTAGGGAGAAAAGTGAATAAAATCAGTCAGGGAGGCTGAACACTACTGACTTCCAGTGTCTCTGCAGTGTGATGTTGAACCCTGTACCAGTTAGAAACAAAAAAGCCATTCATTCATTCACACAGTCATTTCACAACATCTGTTGACTATGGAATGCACCAAGCATGGGATCAGGGGCCTAGGAGGGTGATGGGTACTTCTGCTGTGCCTACCTGTCACTGATGCCACAGGGCAAACATCACAGCAGTCTGCTTCCTGAGTCAAATGGCCAATGGAGAGTCCTGGCTTCATCACCACAACAGGATGCTGAGCATGTTACTTTCCCTTCCCTCACCTCCATTTCCCTATGAACAGAAAGCAGGTACTGGTAGCATCCACCTTGCAAGGTCAGAATGAGGCTTCTAGGAAGAGCTGGCCAATGAGTTTTCCTTGTGGTGGTGGCTGTGTTATTCCTGCTGCTGGCCTGAGGGGCTAAGAAAGAGAACTTTGACCAAATGACAAGCCCCAAGGGCTGGGAGGACAGTCAGAGCTGCGCATCACAGAAATACTGACAGGAGGGGCACCTCTAACAGCCAGATGTGTGGCTGGTAACAGGGTGTGGACTGCTTGGACCCAAACTCCTGGGTTCTGATCCAGCCTCTGTCCTCAGACTGATGGAGACCTACTAGAAAAAAAGCTATGGTGCACAACCGAAATATGAAGCAGTGTGCCAGTCAGATACATCGTCAGCATCTCCTGTCTGACCAGGAGATGGTCTCCTGTCATAACCAGCCAGAACAAGAGTTTATAGAGGCCAGAAGTCAAGCCCTAGTGTGGAATGCACCATGCTGCCTCCTCACTCCACCTTGCTGGCTTTGCAACCTTTGGTAAATTGCTTGGCTTTGCCCAGCCTGGTAAAGAAGGCTGACAGTAGTACCCGTTTCATAGCGCTAATTGGGGACTGATTATGTTCAAAATAGCAGCTGTTGTTGTGGTTATTACTGTTGTTGAATCTCATGCTCAGTTTACTGTGGGCATTTACTAATCATCCAGTTCCTAAATGTGTACCTTTTCTGTCAGGCTGTTCAGTGTTGACTGAAGTAATGAAAGGTTCTTTGTGTTCCTGAAATGCTGGCTTGGAACAGATAGTTGGGGTCCTCTTTCTTTTGCTTGTGTCTCTGATCTTCCCTGGGCAACCTCCAGGACCATCTCGTCAGAATGTGGGAGGCTGAAGCAAATTGAGGGCATGCTGCTATTATTAAGGAACCAGACATAAACTTCTTAACAAACAGCCAGGCTATTTCCAAAACAAAATTTATCACATATTTTTTTTTCATTTTTTTTAAATTTTATTTTAAAGACAAAA
>PVLD010014854.1:0-50811 GCA_004027595.1 Dinomys branickii | reverse complement strand
TAGAATTTAGTTTGGTACCAATAGCATCTTTTAATCAGAAAACAAACCTTACTGTCTTATTTTTGAAAATTTCACCTTTTAACAATAACCAATGTAAACATCACAATAATATATTTTGCACAATATTTATTAAGGTGTCTCCCATAAGGCTATGGAGATTATTGAGGCTCCTTATTAATGAACAAAAACTGGTTATCAACTGGAGTCCTGTATCATAATCTCTCTCCACCCTAAGGGATTTTTATTTAGCTACCTTAACCCACCTTTGTATGTCCTATGAACATCCATTTATAGTTAGACACATATGACATTAATAAAACCAATTTTAGCATGATTTTGATTAGCCAGCAACTTAGTAGAAGCAACTCTTTAATCTATAAAACAAATTAGATTGCAGACACTTGTCTCAAAAATCAAAAAATATGAAAGAAGAAAATTTGTTGAGCTCAAATAAAACAGCTGTTTACAGATTGGACAGAGACAAACAAACACAAATACATACATAAAACAGTTTGTTTATAAATTCAGCGTGCACTCAAATATATTTTGGCCACATTGAATTATAAGTCAGAGGTCTCTTATAAAAATAACTTGGAAAAATAACCTTTTTCCTTAATTAATATATTTTAGTATTTTATTCCATCTTAAAAATACCACCAACTTTTATGTCCTTCCTGTAGCTTCCAGCTTAGGCACCACCTTTACATACATTATCACATACTCAGACCTTTCAAGTGTTTCTGTATTTTCTCTCTTAGGACTTACTATATTTTAGGTTGATATCACTTACGTAGACTTTTTCTCTTTTTAATAGCACTTGTGGAATCCTTTTTTAAGACTTCACATAGCAAAGATATATCCAAAGAAATTATAACGATTTAAACCAGTCATTAGGAGCTGTAGCTGGTTAGCAATCCCAGTTGCAGTGCCCCTATAGGAAATGAGCAAGCATTAACATCTCTTAAGTCTTGTAATAACCTCCATTACCTGATTTTTTTTTAATAACAAAGTTCTAATGCAAGTACAGACATATTTACCCCAGTATCAATTAGGCCTTCAAAACATTATTTATTTTTATACAACATATAGACCCGTTTTACTTATTTCTTATGTAAAATAAACTTCTTTGTGTAGTCTTATTCTGAGGATCTTGTCTTCTCATGAGGTCTTTATATTTAACAAAGGAAGGTTTAGCTATAGGTAACAAAATCAACTGTGTTATACATTTTCTTTGTTCAAAGACCCAGAGATCCATGGCACATGCAAAAAACTTACATCTTATCTTGACAATTACCATCAATCACATTAGGCACAATAGCTATCCCTTTTAACTTTATATCAGCTTTTCCTATTACAAGATCAATTGTTTCCTTAAAGAGAATTGGGGTGGGTTTTTCACCCCAGACAGGAGTGACTCTGCAAGCTGCAGGCAGATCTCATCCTGTACTTTGGAATTTAACAGGCATATAAACAAAAACTCATTATTAGCAATTTGTTAATTTATTTTGGTTGTTTATCCCTGTAATATTTTGTTTTAATTTCTGCAGCTTGTGACACCTCTGTCCCCTTATGTAGGTCAGTGGGATGACGAGCTGCAGAAAGAAGCCCTTTCAAAATCCTGATGATTTTTTCCCATGTTTAATCTCATTTGTTTCTCAGCCACCCATAAAAAGTTTTTCCCTCTTCCGAAGTAAACAAAGTTAACATCTGTTGACAAATCACCCCAGGTGGGGAGGTGAAACTCAAACATTACTTTTAGCAAACCGATCTGAATGGAGTTTGTTTTAAGAGGGGGCGGCTGGCTCCTTTATCTGGATCTGTTACAGGCTCCGCCTCAGTCTACACAGCAGATACAGCTTCACACAGCAGCAGCAATCACAGCACTATGGAGCAGCCCTGCAGGGTCAGGACCTGTTAAGCTTTTAAGTAAACAGCTGCCAGAGGTAGGAAAGGCAGGAGTACGATCAGAGCTCCCCCAACTCATGTAACCCATTTTATTGTGATCTCAGAAAGCAGGCGCACAAAGGACGCCAGCACACCGAACGACGCGAGCGCAGCCAGGTTAACACAGAACAAGCATTTTAAACAGATAGACAGACAGATGGACAAGACAATCAACAAAATCCTGGGAGAAGTAATTTAGCCCCTCCGACATGTTTTGTCAGTTCAGATTAGAGACTGGTTTGGAACACAAAGCCGGATTTTCTCTCAGCACACACCAGAGAGACGCAATCAAAAAGCCAGTTTACCCCAGCGGCTTTTCTCACGTTTCCTCCCGGCTCCGGAGGGCGTGAGTCCTGCTGCTTGAGACCGCATCTCACGTCTGAGAGCCACAAGCCAGCAAAATATCTAGGGCCCTTCCCGTCCCAAACCCAGTCTCCAACCCAAACCCAGTCTTGAGAAAGATAAGCCAATTAGAATCTTACCCAGTCGGAGGGTTGAAACTCCATTTGTCCTTCTTTGTAGCCGCAGCCTCCAGGCCTTAGCCTTCTCCGGATGGTGAGAGCTGAATTCAGCTGGGGCGCCAAGCCATACAGGAGAGGGCCGGGGTCCAGAGGCCAGGGCCCCCTCAAAAGAAGAATTCACCTCAGGGTATCCCGGCAAGCCCAAATTGTTGCGGCAAAAATCAGAAATCGGGTCAAACTCCGCAGGGGATCCAAAAACTCATTCAGAACAAATGAAGTTTTAATTAATTTTAATTTAGGATCAATTTGGACCGGTCATTGCCCCCCATTCTCGACCAGAGAATGTGGCACTTAACTGCCTTTGTTCTCACCTTATGTACGTTTTTGGTTTCCATGGTAATAGATTGGAATGTCTAGGCCTGGCCATAGTTGTTTACCTTGCACCATGTGACCAGGTCAGGCTCTGGCCATAATGATATATATACTTTAACAATTCAGGCAAGGAGAAGAATTCCAGGACAAAGTCAGAACTGCAAAGTTAACCCTTTACAACTCCTCCAGGATGCTTCTCAAGACACATTTTGAGGCTTGTCTATCTTAAAATGTTGTGCTAAAAGTCACTGCCCATTACAATCCCTCCTCTTCTTGCTTGTCTCAATCTTTATTTCCTGGCAGCTCCTTGTTGTGAGATGTCCTACTGCTTTTTCCATTCAGGAGCAGGGGTTGTCCTCCCCACCAGCCCCTCCACACCTGTCTTGCCTCCTCTTTGGCCCTTGTTAGAACCGTCCAGTCTCTTCTCTGTGGGGAGTAGGCAAGGCTCTGATTCTCGTACCTAAAGGCCCCTCTTCCAAGGGTGTTCTCCTGTCTTGGCTCTCGTAGGACCACAGCTGAAGCAGTACATGTGTTTCCCAGCCACAGGCTATTACTTCGGTTGAATATGAAACATACTATCTGATACCCTTTGTCTCCTTCAGTAATGCAGTGGCCCTCGGTGTCTGTGGGATTGGTTCTGGGGCCCCACAGGCCCCCATCCTACAGCTGCTCAAGTCCCCTTGGCACATTCGCACATCCTCAGTACACTGTGAATTGTACTGTACTACACACTGCCTGGTACCACACGAGCACTGTGCAGGTAGGTGTTCCACTCTGTGGTCAGGGAAGAATGACAGGAAAGTGTCTGCACATATTCAGTGCAGATGCAGCCCTTGAACAAGAAGGGCAGGGAGTGGGAGAAAAGCATGTGCAAGTTTGCATTCAGTTACAGCCTCTACCACTTTAGAGTTTGGTAATGTTACAGATTTTTATTTTAACGGTGAAAGCCAGGAAAAGACAACTCTGTAAGTAATGTTTTTAATTTAAATGAGTTATTTATCTTGAGTTTATTCTTTAAAAATTTAGAATTGTATTCTATTCTAATTAAATAATAATGAGAAATGATATCATGGATTTTTTCCCCTTAATCATTTATTTGAAGATAATTCTATTTTTTTTAGTATATGAAGGTCTTCTAAGGACAGTTCAAGTTTTCTTCACAAGAGCAAACCCCACTTTTGATTTCTGTCTCTTGATCACTTTTCCCACTGACCAGGAGACCTACTTTGGGGAATATGCCTGAAACACGCCAAGGTCTCTGGTCAGCCATACCCCACCACACCACCACCATGCCACACATGCGCCACAGTGACAGCCATCCATGGCTGGACTCCTGTTATGGTCTGCGTCTGGTTGTCCCCCAAAGCCCCATGCAGTCATGGGATGGGCCTCTAGAGTTTTTCATCGATTTGTGGTCCAATGCTGGGATTATGGGTGTGAGCGCTACTCCTGCCCTGGATTGGGAAGCCTGCATACGCTGTAAGGGGGGGAAAGAAGCCTGCTCTTGCTGCCCCTCCCTTTTGCTCTTGCCGCTTTTGCTATTTTCTGCAGCCATGAGCTGTCGCCCTCTGCCATGCGCCGCCCTGCCTTGGAGCCAGCCGACTGTGGACTGGAACCCCCAGGAACTCGCGCTAAGGACACTTTCTCCTATTCTGTCTCAGCAACGAGAGAAGAGTAACCGGCACAGCTCCCCACCAGGCGGCCCTTCCCGCCTGCCTGTCACCGCTCCAGGGTGCCTCCTGGCTTCCCCCAGACCCTTCTCCTTGGGCAGAACCCTCACCTTGGCCTGAAAGCCACCCCAGGTACTGACAGCTTCCAAGGACCCAGGGCTCATCCACGTCCCTTTCTGACATCTGTCTTCCAGTACCGACCTCAGCAGCATCTAAGTAGCTGTGCTTGTGGGTGCTTATAAAATACATTCTCATCATGAAATTATCTTCTTTACTGAAGAGCCTTTAGACAAACATGAGACTTTACTGTAATCCCCGGTAAGCTAGCAAAGTTTACACTTGTATTAACTATTGTTTAAAACATGTTGGCCAAGCAAATGAACAATGTAAACAGAGGTTTTTTTAAAAATGCTCACGCTCTTAATACATTTCATAAAATAATCCAGAAATCAAAATTTACTTGCAAACCTCTCACCAAGTGCAAGTCATTCTTGGTTCCTTGTGAATCCAGGACACCTCTTGCACCACCAGCTCTGGTCCAAGGGCCCATCCCCCTGCCTCCTGCAGAGCGCCTGGGCACAGCACCACTTCATTTGCCTTGTTGGTGTGAGGCCCAGCCAGGGCCACTGTCAGCCTCCAGACAGAGTGGGGAAAGGCACTCCCTGGATGAGAGGGCCTCAGCTGAGCCAGCCAGGTTAACACTAGCCAGGTTCCAGTCCTCTTGGCCAGCAGCCCTCATGAAGGGAGCATCAGACAATGGCCCTACTCCTGGGCCCAGGCCTGGCCAAACCAGCATGTTTTGTAGGGGGGGGGTAGAGTTGTGACTAAAGGATGTCCCTTGGAACCCTTTACTCAGCGGCAGATACTTAGTGTGCAGACCACAGAGCTGGGAAAGTTCTGTGGGCCATTCCCAACTCTAGAACTTGCATAAAAACGACTTTCCAAATATATGTGTGATTACATTACACAGATAACACAGTAGAATTCATTTTTAACCTTGTTAAACTCACAGGAGAGGGGCCAGGGGTAGAGTTGGAGGCACTGCACCTGCCTGGCAAGCACAAGGTCCATGGGTTTGATTCCCAATAACAAAAAAACCCTCACAGTATAATGCAATTGTTGGTACTTTCACAGTCCATGAGATCTGAGAGTAATATAAATTGACTGGCCATCATCACCCGGATTCCCATTCACCATAGACTGGACAAGCAGAACCAACCCTCCCTCCTGGGGCAGCTAACAACCTAAGTAAGCTACTTGCAAAACCTGCTGGGGGGCACTGGAGCAGTAATGACAGAGAGAAGGAGACCCAGGAGAAGCCAAAGGCAGAGCTATGGCCCCAGCCTTTCACGCAGCTCCTGCCTGGGCCTGCTGGTAAGCAGAAAAGGATAGGAAGGTAACGGTATTTGTCTGTGGCCTGTGAGGTGAGGGACAAACTCCCAGCACCTTCTAAGGACTGAAATGGGAGGCACACAAGGGAACCCCAAGAAGCCAGCACTCGTTCACATAGGATGTGGCAGGATAAGGGGGCAGGGCAGCATGCTGGAGACCCTGGCAGAGACAGAAAGACAACCCTTCAAGGCCACAACACGTCTCCAGGAAAAAAGAAAGTTGAAATATGCTATTCATAAAATCAAAACTATCCAAATACATGAGGAGATAAGACACAAAAAATAAGAACCAAAAAAATAACAACAAAAAAGCACACAGAGGGTCCACACACAGGAATATAAAACAAGACTTGAAAATAGTTAATCCCTTTCTTGGTTTCTTCCTGGAAGAGTTAAAAGCATCCCACCACATTGATTTATATGCACCCGTGTTTATAGCAGCACAGTTTGTAATAGTTAATCTTGGCAACAACACAAATGCCCATCAGCTGAGGAATAGATAAAAAAGTATTTTTTTATATAATGGAGTACTACTCAGCCATAAATAAAGATAAAACTGAGACATTTATAGCTAAATGGATGGACTGTAAGACCATAATCATAAGTGAAATAAATCAGACACATGTAAATATTGTATTAGCTCCCTGATATGAGAAACTGAAAATATAAATAAGAATAAAAATGTACAATAGATATTGTAAAATAAGAAGAAATTGTTCAAGGGGAAAAGGGAACTGGGGAGGGGGAGGGGCACAGGAAGGAAAGGAAAGGAAAGATTAGAAAAGAAGGATAAAGTGAAAACAGAGCGTTGTGCACAGGGAGGGGACGGGGACTTGTGGGGGACGGGGGTAGGGATGGGAAAAGAAAAGAAAGAGGATCAGGATGTACCATGTACAGATACAAGTTCCCTGTGGTGAATGTGATCATTATGTGCACCCGAATTGTAACAAACAAACTAAGGTGACGTCGGGCACACTGCGCAGCGCTGCGCTGCACCTTCCCACGCGGCCTTCGCTTGCCGCCTAAGAAAGGGGAACCAAAGCAAAAGAAAAACGGAAAAGAAACGAGAAATGGAAGCTCCAAGAGGGCAAAGCAGCTGAACTTGGTCCTACGTTAAACTTTATGAATTTGTTTAATAAGAGGGAAAACAGCCCTGAAGAAAACCGGTGAGCCGGGAAACAGATTCGAAGAGATTATCTGGGAAAACGCACGGAGACAAAGAGGACGGAGACAAACAGAAGGGCTGTGAGCCAGCTGGGAGGCGGGAGAGGACGAGGGCGAGCGCGGGAAGGAGAGAGAAGGGGAGAAGGCAACACCGAGAAAGCGTTAAAAGCGATGGACAGTGTCGCCCACGTTCAAGAAGCCTAAGGAACCCCGAGCAGCTTGCATACAAATGCACACGTCCTTAACTATAAAGGAGGCCGCCCTGGACAGCTGAGACCTGTTTCAAAATAAAAGTTTTAAAGGGCCTGGGTGTAACTCATGGTAGAGCTCTTGCCAACATGTGAGTCCCGGAAGCCAATCCCCAGCACAAGAAAAAAAATCTCAAAATAGTAAGAGATACAACATAGACTGCAATCAATTGCTCACAACAAGACTTCTCAGAAGACATGAAATCCAGAATATGATAAAATAGTGTCTTTGGTGCTCTAAATAAAGCACCTGTCTTCCCAGAGTGCTGTCCTCAGAAAAGAGAGGGCATGTAACTTAATTGATGTCGAAAGCTCAAACCTGAGGCTGAAACGTGACGGGGGCATCGTGAGAAAATAAAGTAAATTGCAAGTTTCTCTCATGAACGTTGATGCTGAACAATTCTAATCAAACTGAGCCCAGATAGGTATAAAAATGTATCACAACAAATTTGCATTTCCACAGCAACACAAGATAATGTTTCACATTAGAAAAACATTCATCAAAAGTCACCATGTTAACAGAATAACACAGAACAAGTAAAAAAATAAAAAAGAGAACAAGTATACAAATAGCTCAATATATGCAGAAAAAACTTGGTAAAATTTAAGTTCCATTAATGACATGGAAACAACCTCTTAACAACCTAGAAATAGAATGTTTTAATCAATAAAGAGTAGTGAACATCACACTTGAGTCACGTGGAATGTTTTTCATCTGAAATAGGGATGGAGCCAGATACTACCCATCAGAGCCTCTGTCACACATTGCTCTGGAGTACGGTGACTGAACTCCCAGCTATGCTGCGTGAACAGGAACCTTGGGCTATATATAAATACACATATAGTTGTTGTTTATAAGCAACAAAACTATTATTACTTATTTAAAAATTTTACAAAATAACAAGCCCAGTCTGATAATTAATTAAGAAAACTTACACATCTGCTTAATGACAATAAATACTAGTCTTCACAGGATACGCATGCAAGTAGGTGGAAACACTGCCATCAGTAATCGCTGTTTTGCCGCCAGCGACAGGTGACGTCTGACACACTGTGCAGCACTGCGCTGCACCTTCCCATGCAGCCTTCGCTTGCCACCTGAGCAGTGCTCGACCTCTGATCACAAGAAATTTCACCGAAAATCACATAGCAATGCCAAACGTTCACATTTACTGTGGGGCCACATTGCTAGCTGTGCAGGGTGACTCGTAGCCCTCAGGCTACTGGTCAGTCATGCTCATCCTAGAGCTTTTAGCCAGCATTATATAGCAAAGAAAGAGGGAGAGAGATGAGAGAGAGATCATTAACTGTAGATGCTATACTTGTAGAAAATGCAAGCATGCACGGATACAAACTGTTAGAGTCAATAACTGAGTTTAGCAAGGTTGCTAAATATATAGAAGTCAATATTTTTTAAAAGTCAAATATTTCTATATACAAGTAAATTACTAATAAAATTTACTGTATACAAGTAAATTACTAGCAAAAGTTTTGAGATATAACAGCATCAAAAAATGTCTAGAAAGAAACCTTACAGGAAATGTGTATAAATAAAAAGAGACACCACATCTGTAGATAGGAAAATTCAGTATTGTGAAGACATCTGTTCTCCTCAAAATGACCAGGAGTCAGTGCCATGCTGACAATGACAAAGGCTCAGCAGGTTTTGAAGGTATGCACTTTTACAAAGTGACTCTAAAATTCATAGAAAAGCACAAATACTGAAGAAGAACCAAGGTGGGTCAGTTTGTGCTGTTGAGCATCAAGTGTGAAGCTGAAAGTAATGAGGACAGAGTGGCAGATAGGGAACAAAAACCTAGAGAGCAGAACAGACACTGAGCACACATCACTCATGTGAGGACACTCAACTCACAGCAAAGACAGAGACTAGAGGGGAAGAACTGTCTTTGCTTGATCGTACCGGGACAAGTTCGCATACACAACCACATGGGAAGTAAGACTTGACCTCTGTTTCATGCCATATGCAAGAGTTGACTAGAGAGCTAGATGAGAAGGAAAAAAACAAGAAAGGCTTTACAAGATAATAAATAGGAAATAATGTCATGTTTTGGGGTTAGGGAAACAGCACTAATCTAAGGAAAGAATGACCAATCTGACTATGTTAAAACTATGAATTTCAATTTTTTAAATGACCCCACTGGGCGAGAGGTATGGCAAGCTGTGAGCAAAGACATTTGTGATGTTATTACTGACCCAAGCTCGAATCTGAGGTACACCTTAAATGCCTACAAGTTGTAAAAAAAAAAAAATGAATATGCCAGAAGGAAAGGGGAAAGACAGGAATTAGACACTGAACAAGAGGAAATCCAAACAGCCGACAAACATGAAAAGATGCTCAGAGTATTAGGGTTCTCCAGAGAAACAGTACTGAGAGGCGTATCTACAGAGAGAGGAGGATTTATTCCAAAGAACTGGCTCACAGCATAGAGTGTAGGAGTCTGGTAGGTCTAAAATATGCAAGGAGGGCTGGCTGCCCCAAGAGCTCAGGGAGAGGGAGTGTTTCGGCCTTGAGGCTCTGGAGGCTAACCCTTCCCTTTGTGGGTGACCTCAGTCTTTGCTTTTAGACCTTTGACTCACTGGATATGGCCTCCCACTTAGACTTCACATCAAAAAATGTTCACAGTGCCAGGCATGGGAGGCTGAGGCAGGAGAATAGTTATGAGTTCAAGATCAGCCTGGGCTACAAAGTGAACTCAAGGCTGGCCTGAACTGCACAGCAAGACCCTGTCTCAAAAAGACAAAAAAAAAAAAAGTTCACAGCAATGTCTGGACTGTGTGTGACCAAAGAACTGGATACCATTGCCTCGCCAATTTCACATACAGAATTAACCCTCACATGCAACCTCCCTAATGATGGAGAAATTTGTACATGAGGTCCTGCCAAGTTATCATGATACTGACTGTCCAGGCCATCTGGTTACAAGTAATATTCCATGCAGTGATTCACCAAATTTTGCTTAACCATTTCCCCACTAAAGGGTATCTTGATGGTTTCCCATTTGAGCCACTACAGATAAAGTCATAGAATATTCATGTGCAGGTGTTTCTATGTAAATCATCATTTCTCTGAGATAAGTGTGACATCTTATTTCTCAGGAGTGCAACTACTGGGTCATGAGGCAATTAATTACCTGTTTAGTTTTGTAAGAAACTGCTGAACTCTTACTGCTTTGAGTGCTTTACCACTCAAGTTTACTCCAGTTATGGTTAGAGACCCAGTGTTATGGTTGACACATTGTGTCAACTTGGGGAGTCTAGAGATTTGGCTAGGTGACTCAGCAGTTCTGCATCTTAGGATAAAAATGACATGCCCTTACCCTTCTGGGATGTTGTTTATTGTGTCAATATGAGAAATTTAGAAGGTTAACTATGTGACTCAGCAGGAAGCCAGGGTGCTTACTTTGTATTCAACCTGAGCTTGTGCAAGAGGAGGGCATGAAGAGGGTGTGGGTGTAGAGGACCACCCCCACCCCACCCCCAGAGCAGGTAGGCTGCATAAAAAAAGGGAATTGAGAAAGGACTGGTTACTGGTTCTTCAGAGAAGCTCCAGTCTTTGCCTTCAGTTTTGTCATTTCCCGGCTTCTGGTGCAGACTGTTCAGCTTCTGCCTGGGACTCTTCAGCCTTCTGGTGTTGGCTCTCTGGCCTTCATCATAGATTCTTCAGCATTCTATTGCAGAGCCATCAGTCTCCTGATATGGACTTGCACAGACACTGCAGTGAACTCCAAGCTGCAGGTGGGCTCTTCAATCTCCAGCGTGTAGACACTCTACACACTTCCTTATCCAACTCTGTGGCTGACCAAATTTGTAATTTCTTGTACATTTGTATATCTTCTGTTATATATGTTTCTCTAGTAAACCCTGACTGATACACGCAGCTTCCCTACAGCTCACAACATTTAACGTGGCCACTCTGAGCAGCATGCAGGAACACCTGTATTTAATATGCATTTTTCTCATTACTACTGAGACTGAATGTCTTCTCAAGTCTATTGCCACTCATGCACCCTCTTCTCTGAAGCCTCTGGTCATTCTCATTTTCTAATGGGATCTTTTGTTGACACACAAGTTTTGAGAGCTCCTCGTTCTACATCCCAGGACTTCGTCAGATATGCACTGTGTCAATATTCTCTTGGCCCAGCTTGCATTTTGTTCCTCTTCAGATGGTCTTCAAGGGCAAAAGTTCTTAATGTTTAAAAGTCTGTGTCCACTGTAAGCTAATATTTGTATAAGGTTAGAGATTAGGTCACAATTCGTTTCTGGCTATTGAATTCCAATTTCTCCAGAACCATGCATTGCAAAGGCTTTCCTTTTCTATGGAATTGCTTTCCTGCCTTGGACACACATCAGTCAAGCATTTGTTGGTCTGATTTGGCATCTTCTGTTCTGTCCAGTTTCCTCCATCTGTCCCTTTTCCCAGACCATACCCCCTTGACTACTGTGGGATTACAGGGTAAGATTATAGAGCAGAACCATCTGCTCCATCCTTCCTGGTTTGTGTTTCTTTTTCAAGACTTTTTGATACGTCCACAAGCAGGACAAGCAATTGCAAGAATGAAAGAAAGCATTGACCCCTGACGTCAATGGTCACTGTCTTTTATATCTTGTCTCGATGTCAGATCCAGACCCTCTAAAACAGTCCTGAGCTTGCATCCCAGGAGTGATTGATGGTTCAGACCCTATTGTCCAGCCTCTTTGCCATGCCCTAATCTCCTGCCTCACTAGGACATGAGACTTTACATAGAAATTGTGGGATAATCCTGTCTATGACCATTAAACAACTTGCTGGGATTTTAAAAGGCTTTTCATTAAACTTTTCATCAACCCGAGGAAAGTTGATGTCCTTACAATGTACACTTGTGAAACTCATGAACATAATTTCTTCATTTAGAGGTTTCATAACTTCAGCATGCAGATTCTGTATACATTTTGTTAAATTTATCCTTGAGCATGTCATTTTCTTTAAAACTATTACAAATGGTATAGTATTGAGGTGGGACAGCAGAAATAAAAATAGGGTAGAAAAGAGACAAGGAAATTGAGATTTTAACACTCTGCTTTTAAGGAAAACTCCAGCTTCAAGACACAAAAGTTACTGAAATCTTTTTTTCCTTTCCAGGAAACTCACTAAAAATTCCTAAGTGTTTAAGGACACAGTAAGCCTGTAAATTTGGCTCTTAACCTGTCATTTTCAATTGAAATTATGCTTCTTCTATCCTTGGGAAGCAACAATTTAGTGGACAGCAGATCTCCACTTCAATCACATGCTTTTGCCTTGCATTGTAACCTGACAGATGTGAGAGTGCATACTCTAGATCACCCATCCTGAAGACATCCCTCAAATGTCCCCAACTCTGGTTCCAATGCATCTCATTTCTCTGATGTTTACAGTCTCCTCTGGAGTGCATCTGATAACTCTGTTTAAGAAATTCTCTTGTCTCTTCCTGATGTGTCCTGAAAACTTTTTCCTGCCACAGGAGTCAGTAAGCCTGCAAATGTATTTCAAAAGGTGGATTAAGTTTCTTATTTCAGGCTTAGACCCAACCTGATGAGAGTATTATAGATTCTGGTTTTGAAATGTTCATTGTTAACACTGGGTATGGGAATGTGATTTAGTTCTGTATGTTATTCTTGTGTCCTCATATTACTTCTTGCAATTTTTTTGTTAGTTTCTTGGGATCTTCTATGTAGACAATGATGTCACTGGCAGATGAAGGCAATATTTTCTTCCTTCCCAATTTTTTTGTCTTTTTTTTTCTTTTTCTTGACATTTCAGCAGCCAGAGCTTCTGGCACCATGTGAGTAAGCATAGTGAGTACTGAGGTAGGGTAGAAGACAACGTTGCTGGTCTTTGTACCCATCTGAGGAGAGGCGTCTGGTCTTCTCCGTCAAGCCTGATGTCATGCACAGTATCCATAAATGCTGTTTTTTGAGCTAAGGAAGATTTCCTCCCCCTGGCCTGTTCCCAGTTTGCTTGGAGTTTTTATTGTGGGTGGGTGTGGGGTTGTGTTAAATGATTTTGCTGCATCAAATGATTGTTATCAGGCAGTGCAAGATAGAACTTTAACAATTTTTTCTTTTAGAGATGAGCAACTTCAACACCTTTCCTCTCCTCAGCTCAAAAGTGGTGACAGAACATGTAGATGGTGACATCAGGGGCCTGGAGCCCAGTTTCCTCTGTGTAAGAAAGAGAACAGTGAGCCGAAGATGCTGGAAGTGGTAAGTCCAGTGTGGAGATCTGCATTGTCCCCGTGCTCCCCCACCCACCTCCTTACTATGCAGGACCCTCACCCTCCTGTAATGAGGTGGTGGTGGTTGGAAGCAAATGGGCCCCTCCAGCTCCTTGGAGCTAGCTTTAAATAAATCCCTTTCTCCTTTTTACCAAAATAAATTGCCTCCATTGCTTTGGCCAGCAGTGAGCTAGAGTGGCTGGTACCACAATCACTTTTATTTTCTAATAGGTTGACAGAAAGTGACACTGATTGACTTTAGAATACTGAACCAGCCTTGCAGACCTGCAATAAATTAGACCTTGTTGCATTTGATTTGCCAAAATTCAGCCCCAGCTCAGTCACTCATGGGGCCAGCAGGGACATCGGCAGCCATCACTCTTCCCTGTCAGCTCCTGGAAAGAGCTGTTTACGGTTAGGGTCACACCCAAGCTCTTGGCCCATCTCAGGCAGCAAAGGAGGCATCCTCAAGAGCCACAGGTTCTTTGCTGAGAACTTTGGTGTTTAAGGAGATGGTAATCTGCAATTTCTTTCTTAACTTTTTTTCTTTTCTTTTTTGCATGCTCTTCTGTCTGGTTTTGGTGTTAGGGTAATACTATCTTCATAAAATTGGTTGAGAAATGTTCTTTTATTTCTTCTATTTTCTGGTATAAATTGCTTAAAATGATTATTTATTCTTCTTAAATATTTTCATCTGAAGAATATTTTTGAAAGCCTTTAACTTACAATTTCAGTGGTTGTAAAACAATTCAGGTTGCAGATCTATACGATACCAATGGAGTTTGGTACTTTGGCCCATTTCTTCAAGTTGGGGCCAAATTCTCCAAGTTTTCCTTGACTCAATAATCTTTCTGACCCTATCTCCTTGGTTACCACACTGGACACTGGGTTACGGCTCACTTTCTAACTCTTCCCCCTCACCTCCATGGTTTCAGAGGAGAAACTCTCGGTCATTCAAACAGGTGGTTCTTTCAGTGTTTTTCCTGTTTTAGCTTTCAGATGTTTGGTTACACACTTAGACATTTGTACTGTGCTTTCTTGTGCTGATCCCACTTGTGCTGATCCCACTTGGCCCTGCCGTGGGCTTGGAAGATCAGATCCTGGTGGGTGCAGTACCCCAGGCCCAGCAAGCTCCTGTCTGCCCAAACATCCAGCTTGGCAGGGCTGGCCAGGGCCAGGCTGGATTAGGGGCTCTGTCCAGGATGGCAAGAGCGATGATCCAGGGCGCCCTGCGGGTCACACCTCAGGTCGCCCCCCTGCTCTCAGAGTCCCCTCACTTCGCTGTTGTACTCTGTCCAGGGATTTTCAGCTGTGCTCTGGGAGGAATGGACCCTTCACCTCAGAGAACCAGTCACACTCATGGCACACCTGAGTTTTAGTCACTTCCTTTGTGTTGGTCGTATCTCACTCTTAAGGGGCTAAAAGGTAAGACAGAAGATGGCACCAGTCTTGGAAATGTTGAGGAATCCTGGCTTGGTGCAAATCATCTTGTGTGGTGACACACACAAAACTACCCTGGGCCCTCGGGTTGACAGCCATCAAGTTTCAGACCACCCAATTCCAGTTCTCTCCATCTCCTCTCTGGGAAGGTACCGTCCACACTTCTTATTTCCTCCTGTGCAGACCCACCTGCCTGCATGGGCTTCTGGGTAATCACTGACCATTGCTGTTCCTGACTCTTGGCAGTGAGCTCTGTGCAGGGCACAGGGCTGGCCTGGTCCCTGTGGCCCTTGAGGACATCTCCTCTGCTACCTGTGATGAACCAAAAGCTTGGGTGCCACCCTAACCCTGGACAGCTCTTTCCAGGAGCTGACAGGGAAGCATGGTGGCTGCAGGCATCCCTGCCGGCTCCCTGAGTGACTGAGCTGGGGATGAATGAAGCTGTATGCGTGACTCCCAACCCTGCTGGTGCCATGCACTATACTCTGCTCCCCACTGCTCCCTCTTGCTCTCCATGGCCCTCCAACATTCCCAGCTCCTGCTCCCTTGCACCACCCTCTTGGGGACTTCTGTCAGGGTAGCAGTCCTGCCCCACTCATCCAAGGGCCAGTCTGGAAGGAGAGTCTTGGAATCAGAAAGGAGCTGGGCTGAGCTCATAGGGAAACCAGTGCCACCAACAGTGGAAGGGCTGCACTCTACACTAAGGCAGCACACAGCAGACAGAGTCCATTATTCACTCAAGGGACAGCTCATGCTGAGGCCTAATGGCCAGTCCACGGGAAATAAATTCCCATGGCTGACCTCCCTAGGCTCAAGCCAAGAGCTCAGAAGGGATTCGGTGCATCTGTCCCCAACACAGGTCCCACACATAGCCTGCATTCAGATCCAGGAAGCATCAGCTCTTGGCTACCTGTGGGGCCACTACTAACTAGCTCCTGATGACCCGTAACTCCCTTAAGCTCACAGAACTTGCACCACCAGCCTTGGAACCGGTGATTATTCATTAGCAGCTGCACCTACAGCCCCAGGGAAGTTAATTTTCCATCCTGACCTGTGCATTCCAGTCAGTGTTAGCTCTAATTAATGCTGGAGCCAACTGCCTGAGTAAGAGGTGAAAGGTGGTCCAGTATGGCTGCCAGAGGCAGAAACATCTCCTAGACCTCTGCCTCAGCTGGAGAAGACAGCACTCAGGGTGGCACCTCCTGAAAGCCTGGGATGGATAACACAGCAACTGTGTTTTCATAGTGCAAAGGTCAGGGGCCCCTCACACCTGACAGCTTCACTGCACTGCAAATCACAGTTTCACCAGACAGGAGCTTCCCAGCAGCACAGACCCTGCTCCCAGACGGGGCGCCCGAGGGGAGGAAGGCGGAGCTGTTCTCACCCTTTCCTCTGTCTCATCCTACCTTCCTGCCTACCACAGCAAGGGGAGAGAAAAAGCTGTGTAGAAGCTCCCTCCTGCACAAGGTCTCGAAACAGAGCCAATGAGACTGATGTCAAGGCAGACGGACAGCATTCACTGTTCACTGTGACAGAGATCTCAGAAGATCCTCAGCGTTTTCAACAAAATGCGGGAAGGTGGGCAGCACTAAAAACTGATGGGAGGTAATTATGCCCTAAGGAAGTCCCTAATGAACCTGAAAGCAAAGGGAAGAAAGGGAAAGAAGATAAATTCAAAGTATTGTTTACGTAACCTCACGGGTTTGAACACCAAGAACTCAGAGCCTGAACGAGGGGAAAGAGCCTGACTGTTGAGAAATAGGACTTTTGGCAGAAGGTCAAAGAGAGTGAACAGATGTGGGGGGGGGATGGGGGGGGCCTGGCTTTCAGGTTAAAATAAATTTAGCAAAAATAAAAGCCTGATCTGCTGGAGGAACAGGCCATGAGAGTAGGGCTCTGCTCACCGGGCAGGACAGTGAGCACCCTGGGCAGAGCCCGCTCAGCCCACCGTGTGCCCAGAGGCCAGCAGGCACAAGGCCAGCAGCATGGAGGCAACACTGTTACTGGGGACTGACGTGCCGCACTCTTCCTGGGATTCTTTCCAGATTATCAGCATCCTGAACAAAGAATTGGACTAAACAAGTGCAAAAGGTAGCAAGGCTTTACACTTATTAAAGATAGGAAAGGAAATATGCTCTGCAGAGGAGTGTGGGCTAGTGAAAGAGCTGGACATCAGAACTGAGCTTTCCTATCGAAACACCTGGGTGGTTTCACAGGAGAAGAATTGAAGATAGCATTCTCTACTTGGTCCCAAGTGCAAGGCTTGGGCTGGAGTGTTCTGGATCTCCATGATTGACAGGCCATGTCCTAATCTCCTGCCACAATGCCTGTCTTCCTCCTAGTACTGTGGGGCTGAGCTGGGGTGCAAGCCTAGCACAGGAAACATCAGAATGCAGCGATGGGCATACAGACCAGTGAGGAGCTGCCCCATACACCCGGGGTCCAGCCGAGGCAGGGTACAGTGTGACCCCCACATTCCTACGAGAGGCCTGAATCCAGGACAGCAGCAGGGGAGCCTTGGAGCACAGGTCACCAGGACTCCTTCACATCCCTCCTTCAGCCACAGGAGACAAAGCAGCATGCTGTCCTGGAAGAACAGCTCTCACCATACACACCCACAACACCCCAACCTTGGACCGACAGCAAGTGTGCTTTCATAGTGCAAAGGTCAGGGGCCCCTCACACATGACAGCTTCACTGCACTGCAAATCACAGTTTCACCAGACATGAGCCTGCCAGCAGGACAGACCTTGCTCCCAGATGGGGCACCCGAGGGAAGGAAGGCAGAGCTGTTCTCACCCCTTCTTCTGTCCCATCTCACCTTCTTGCCTACCACAGCAAGGAGAGAGAAAAAGATAAATTCAAAGTATTGTTTACACAATGTGTATTCATTACATACCCAGTGCTACTGTATACATAATCACACACAACAGGTCATGGCACACCTCTTTTTTATTTTTTCTTTTTGAGACAGGGTCTCTCTACACAGTTCAGGCGGGTCTGGAGCTCACTTTGTAACCCAGTGTTATGGTTGATACATTGTGTGAACTTGGGGAGTCTAGAGGTTTGGCTGAGTGACTCAGCAGGAAGCCAGGGTGCTTCCTTTGTATACATCCTGAGCCTGTGGAAGAGGAGGGCATGGAGACTGTGTGAGAGCTACACGCCCCCTGGGTGGGGTTAGCCTGTTTACAATGTAGGGAAGGAAAGAGGCTGCTTGCAGCCATTCCTCCCTTTTTGCTGGTTGTTTTTTGCTGTGCTCTGCTTCCATGGATGTTTGCCCTCTGCCATGTGCCACTCTGCCTCAGAACCAGCCAAGTAAGGACTGAAACCTCCACAAACTGTAAGCTAAATAAACCTTTCCTTCCTTCATTTTGGGTGTTGGGTATTTTGTCTCAGCAATGACAGAAAAGTAACCAAGACACCCTGGCTGGTCTTGAACTCACAACAATCCTCCTGCCTCAGCCTCCCAGGTGCTGGGATCTCTTAATTTAATTTTGAAGAGAAAATAAACCCAAATTTTCAAAACAAAATAATAGGAGGGTAAGAATGGTTAATACATTTTGTTTTGTTATCTTTAAATTAGGTACTCAGAGTGTAAGATATCAGCATTTAATTGTCCAAGTAGTATTAGCACAAATCTTTCTTTTCAATGAACTAAGAGAAATTAGTAGTATAACTATCTTGGTGACTTTTAGCATATCATTTTATGATAGAATAATTCCAGTCTTAGTGCAAGCCTCAAAATGTGTCCTGAGAAACATCCCAGAGGGGTTGTAAAGAGTTAACTCTGCAGTCCTGACTTTACCTGAGTTGTTTCACCCCTCCCCTGCGCCTAAATAAACATTGTATCTAAAGGGGGACATATAGAACAGAGTACAGAAAGTATGTAGCATTGTGGCCGGAGCCTGACCCAGTCACATGGCACAAGGAAAACAACTGTGACCAGGCCTAAACATTCCAATCTATTACTATGGAAACCAAAAATGTATATAAGATGGGAGCAAAGGCAGTTAAGGGCCACATTCCTGATTGGCAAATCGGGGATCAGGAGCAGTGACCAGTCCAATTACTTTTAATTAAAACTCAGTTTAGGGGCTGGGGATATAGCTCAGTGGAATAAGCGCTTGCCTAGCAAGCGCAGGGTCCTGAGTTCGATCCCCAGTACCGCAAAAAAAAAAAAAAAAAAAAACTCAATTTGTTCTGAATGAGCTCTTTGATCTCCTGTGGAGTTCAACCCTATCTTTGATTTTTGCCATAACAATATAGTATATATATAGATAGATAGATAGATAGATAGATAGATATATGATTTTTTGGCTTTTCCCTTCCTTCTTTTCTCCATTCCTCCATGCCAGGTTCTTTTTCCTTTTGAAGTTTCTTCGCATTTTAAAATATCTAGTGTACATTTCAGATCTTATTTACTCTTTCAGCTTCTCATATCAGGGAAACAATACAATGTTTACACATGTGCATCTGGTTTATTTCACTTATGAGTATGGTCTCAAGTTGTATCCATTCACCTATGGATCTCCAGTTTATCCCTCTTTATGGCTGAGTAGTACTCCATATTATAAAAAGACCACATCTTTTTTATCCATTGCTCAGATGGGTATTTGGGTTGTTTCCAAGATCTAGCTATTACAAATTGTTCTCCTATAAACATGGGTACACATATATCACTGTGATTTGATATTTTTAATTCTTCTGGACAGATACCCAGAAGGGAAATAGCTGAGTCAAATGAGACCTCCAATCCTAGCCTTTTGAGGAATCTCCACACTGATTTCCCAGGTGGGCCCAGGAACAAGCAGGCCACACATCTTCACCTTTTGCACACCTGAGAGGACCCAGGCTTCCTGTTTTCTTTGCAGGGCAGTGGCACCCATGAGCAGAGGCATCTGTTTCAACAACACAGACTATGTTCCTGGAAACAGAAGGGCTGGTGGGGGTAGGGGACTGTGGGACTCAGCAAAGGCCTAGGTGTCCATTAACAGAATAACAGCACTCCAGCCTCAGACTCAAATAGATCATCACAGCTAAAGTAGCTAAATTCACATATGTGTCCCTGTTGACCTTCAGATCTCCCAGGAGCCATAGATGGACCTGCAGGGCTACAGTCTTTTGGAAAGCAACAAGGAGGGAGGCTGGATAGATGGGTTAGAGTCCACCTATGCCTTGGGTCCAGGGCTGAGGCTCTCCATGTGGGGAGAGGGATGGGGACTGAGCCTCTCCCCAGCTGTGTATCTGAGGGCCCAGTTAGTGACCCTCCCATGGGCTGGCCACCCTGCTTTAACACAATGCTGAGACTGGTGGTTTAAAAGAACAGAAAAGAAAGCGGGCTCAGAAAGCTCGCCCTGGTGTGGAGGCAGAAGCGGGCAAACTGTGAGGGTGAGAGAGAGGCTGACCTGCTTGTGGTCCTGAGCCAACTCCTGCAATGTGCAGTCACTGGGAAAGTCTAGAGTTCATCCTTGCCTCATCAGGACATGGGTCTCACCAGGCAAAGCCTAGCCCTCCTCAGAGTGAGAACCTGTGAGAGCTAGTTGGGAAGGAATAGCAAGCTATATAGGACTCTGTTCTGGTCCTGCTCCTTATGGCCATGTGACTCATGCTGCACCTTTACCCGCCCACATCAGCCCACATAAACTGGGAGGTGTGACACCCTCGACCAGGGAGCCCAGCCCGGGGCACACAGCCAGCATGGAGGGGCCAGACACAGAGCCCTTCTTTCTCCATTTTGAGCTCTATGGCCTCCTTGGTCTCATGTTGCCATCAAAAGAGGAAAATCATCTTTTTCATCAATGCCTAGGACTTCCTTAGAGCCTGTGAGCGCCAGGATGTCCAGCTCTGGCACAGGTCAGAGCACCCCCAAGGTGCCCACATGGGCCAGCAACATGAATGAGAGTACCAACTGACATTGAGGTGGAAACAGAAATGTGCATGATCTAGAATGACTGAGAGATCTATGGGTCTGAGCTCCTGGGCATTCAGTGGTTTTTAATGTTTTTAAGTGCCTGGCAGCTCTGAATTAGCAGCTATTGAAATAAGACTTCAAGAAAAAGCACTTTGTGGAGCCCATTTGACCTTCTCCACCTGAGGGTGGTGCATCACAGGGTAGCAAGGAGTGAAGTCTGAGGTGCTCCTCCACTCAAACACATAGCCATGTAGTTCATCACACACTGAACAGGTGCTTGGGTCCCTCAAGGGAGGGAGGGATGAGGTGCAGCAGTACTTCAGGTATGCGCTTCTAAAAGCAAAGAATGGCCACTTACCAAAATACGGAAGCATCCCCCAACAGTGCCAGTTCATCATAACTGTCAACCTGGCTGGATCACAGATGCTTGGAGAGGCAATAGATATAGGGGCCTGTGCTCCTCAGTGGATAAACCCACAATGCCCACAGCTGAGTGTGCATTTAGGAGGTGGGCTTCCCAGAGGTGGTATCTGGGCTGCTGTTGGAGGGTATGTCTGCCACCAGTGCTGCTTCCGGCTCTGCTTTCTGGCCACCATGCACTAAGCAGCTCTGCTCCAGCAGGCACCCCCACCCATGGTGCTCCTGCCTTATAGCAGTAACTCGAGAACTGGACTCTCTGAAACCATGAGCCAAATTAAACATTTCCCCATCATGTTTTGGGCACTGGGTGTTTTGTTCCAGCAATAGGAACCTGACCAACACAACAGTCTGAC
Organism: Dinomys branickii; assembly: GCA_004027595.1. NCBI lineage: Eukaryota > Metazoa > Chordata > Mammalia > Rodentia > Dinomyidae > Dinomys > Dinomys branickii. The sequence goes on along the minus strand of PVLD010014854.1, from coordinate 29,186 downwards.
TCACAATTTGCCACAGTGGGGAAAAAGCAATATGTTCCCAGTAGAAACCACCCTTTAAATTTGGAATCCAGATCTTCCTTTGGGCAACACTCTTTCCATGCTGGGCAGCAAGGGAAGAGGCTAGGTAATTTCACAGTCATGAGGGAAACAACTGATACTCTACAGCATGCTGTGCTGCTGAACCAGGGCATGCAGCAGGATAGAGGTGTTGGATGCATTGTTTACTAACAGTATTTCCAATGGTTTACCAGGACATGACCCGCATGTCCAGCAGCTTCTCTGAATTCCACCTACTTGGTCCTCCTGAACTACTTTTCCAGATTTAGTGAGTGAGTGCTGACTGGGCCCATCCAGTTAACCAGCTAGTGTCCATGGGCCATCAACGAGGGCTGAGGAACAGCAGCTGAGGCTGCCCTAGGCAGCCTGGAATAGGTGGTCCCCTCCCCATGGAAAGCAAGAAGTCTAAGAAGGACCATATGGCCATCGCGTATGGCCTGCAGAATCTGAACATGAACCTCCATGCTGGCGACTTCCATTTTTTATAGTGTACCTTCTGCAGAAAACATCTTGAGCTCCCAAAATATGCATCTCAACTTATAGATTCTATTTGCACTACTCTGCTAACACATTGTATGTATTCTAAATCACAGAATTAGATATTCTAGAAAAGAATAGAAATTCTACTCCTAGATATATAACCAAAAATGGAAAACAGGGACTTAAACAGATGATTGTATACCAACAATTGTAGTAGCATCCACAAAGCTGTAACATTCCCAGTTGATCATGGGCGAAAAAGGTGGGCTGTCCATCCACCTAATCATTTGGACTTCAAAGGAGGGAGGTTCTCATGCATGTCACAGTGCGCATTAATCTCAGAATCCCAAGAAAACAAATCAGTCACTCAAGACAATCACTGCATGAGTCTATGTACACCAGCTACCTAGAGTAGGTGAGTCACAGATGGAGGAAGAGCATTTCCAGGGCCAGAAAGGGATGGGTCACTACCCCCAGATGTAGTGGCCTCACTGGAGTGACAAGGATTTTGGAAACTGGTAGTGTTACACAATGTGAATGGAATTAATGCCATAAATTGGACACTTGAAAGGGGTTTAAGTAGCAAACTGTCTGCCACCTGCACATATTTTGCCACAATGAAAGTCTGAAAAGTAACAGAAACATATAAATTTTAATATGTAAGATAAAGAATGGATCTAAGTTGGTGCTTAGTGCTATTCTTCCACTTCCTGGCCGTGTGCCCTGGGAGGAAGGAGAGCGCACAGGCAGGCACTCCTTTGGCCTCTGACCCTCACTCCAGGCTCAGGGCAGTGTGAGGCATGAGGGTTGATACCAGCAGGTGAGCTGGTGGTGACAGCGTGTTCTTCAGTCTGGCTCCCAGGGCGTGGGACGTGGTCTGTGACCACTGGCGTCTGTGTCTTCCTTCAGATTCATCCAGTCAGCACCTCATGGTAGGACTCAGGAGCTGCAGCCCCTCATCCGGGCATCCAGTGTTTGTTCTCTGTGTTTCCATGCCCTTTGGAAGGACAGGCTGGTGCCCTCAGGGTGTTACCAGGTTTGGGGGTACTAGAGCCACCAAGAGATGGTTTCTAGGTTCTTCTTGTCTTGAACAAAGAATTCAACAAAACAAGAACAAAGGGTAGCGAGGTTTTAAGTTATTAAAGTAGGAGAAGAAACAGGCTCTGCAGAGCAAGTGTGAGTGAAGTAAAAGCAGGAAAAAGAACACTCTACAGTGTGAGCACAGGTCACTGTGAAAGCAAGAATCCAATAGCCAAGAGCTCAATGGCAAATGTCCTTCTGTATGTCCACCCCTTGGGCTGGTATTGCCCAGGCCCTCCTACTGAAAACTTGCTTGAGTTCTTAAGAGGAATCAACGATCACTCTGATTGGGTCTACTTCTGGGGCTTTGGGAACCTTTCTGCATATGTGTCTTGGGAATTTTTTAATTGGCAGGTCACATCTGTGTCCCCAGCCAGCCTTGCCCCACCTTAATCTCCTGCTTTTGTGGGCTTCCTGGTGCCGAGATCATGTTCCTTATAGAAAACTGGCCCTGGAGACCATGGTGACAGCAACCGAAGCAAAGAGGCAAGTTCTATAATCTGCAGCAGGCCAGGCCAGGGTCCTTCCTGATATGACCACAGTACCTGATCTTCTAGAGTCAACCTGCAAATTTTCCAAAGTCACTAGGTAAAGGAGACAGGATTCTTTGCAAGTTTTCACCAGCTCCTTAGAGGCTTTCTTTGAATTATTATTTATAAGACATTGTTTATAAATTGCCCCAAGTTTATCTTTTTACTGGATAAGGATATAAACAAGGTTTTTTGTACATTCATGATAACATCTACCTTATCTTCCTGACCTCTATACTACCTTACCCAGAAAGAACCTGGGACCTAAAATATGGCCTGTTGTCTTTGAAGGCCAGAGCAGAACCACTGAAACAGACCCTCATGGTCACACCTGACCTCAGCACAGAGAGCAGTGACAGACCGAAGCACAGCAGTGGCACAGCCCCGCTCAGCACTTCAGCGCTCTGCCTTATCACTCCGTGCGTGGCGAGTGCTTCTAGTTCTCCACAGTGAGCTTGTGTTATTGTTGTAACTAGAAGAACAGCGACTTTTCAGAACTGTCTACTTTTGTTTTCTAGGTTTTTGTTTATGCGTAATTTGGGCACTAATGTCTGGGACCCTTCACCGCTGGATAGCAGCTCTGTGAGCCCTCCGAGCATGCTGTGATGCAAAACAGTGTCGCCACATTCTCAGTCATCACAACATGGATTTCATTTCTGCTTAGTGAAGGGAAGAAACATTTTGTGCCTATTACAGAGGTTTGCATCATAGTACTTTGAGGCAGTGGACGCAGCTCAGTGGTGGAATGCTTGCCTAGGACTGGTGAGACACAGGATTCAATCCCTAGCACTGCAAAACAAAACAGACAGTAATTTTAAAGGTTTTGCAGTACAAAAGGGAGCATTTTGTGGCCTGGCTATGCTGGGATGTGGAGGAAACCACTTCTCCCTGCAGGCACAGGGGAAATGTAGCCCCCAGCTCCCCTTTGGGTCCTGCTGCTCATGCAGGTGCTTGGCGCTGGGACCTACAGCCCTGCCTGGAGCCCCTGTGCCGTGGGAAAGTGCTTCCAGCCCACCCTACGTGCTGGATCCACCTGGTCCAGGCTACAGGCTGGGGGCAAATGCAGGGTCCACTGACTTCCAGGCACAGGAAAAAGCAGGACTGTATCTCTGGGCACATTTCCTAAAGCTCCACGATTGTGTAAACTTCATGCAGGCCTCCAAGAGTTGTGCAAGAGCACAGGCCAATAGGGCAGCTCCAGGCCCACTTGGCTCCATGTCCCTTCCAACCCCATAGTGCTCCTCCAAGCCTGGAAGACAGGGGGCATGTCCTCACAGAGCCTCTCCGCATCAGGAAGGAGAGAGCCCTACAAGCGGCTGTGTGCATTTCCACACGCCTGCTTGTCTGCTCCTGCCCTCCCTCATGAGTAGCCCCGGGCTCTGGGCACATGGCTGTCATTGAGAACAGACAGCCTGAGGTGGCCAAGCTCAGTCTGCCTCCCCTCTGCCCTCCTTGCTACCTGACTCTGCCCACCCATGGCCTCTGAAACCTCTCCCCAAGGCCCCAGTGTCCCCGGGCCAGAACCCATAGACCATGAGCCTTTGGCCAGTGCTTTCACAGAGCCATTCTGGTGGTTGGTACAGCTCACAGACACCAGCTATAAGCCGCCAACAACCCAGCATGCCAGCACCAGGCTGTCCCCTGGAGCCCTGGCTTTCTACACAGATCTGCTCACCAGGCATCTCCTCTTCCTCTTCACTGGAGCTGGGGCAGCATGGTTTCTACCTTCACAGAGAGGCCACACAGGGGCCCATGTGGCCTTCAAGGAGCCCACGGAGACGGGGAGGCTAGAGGTGGATGTGTCACTCACCCCTGGGGCTCCTCTCCTTAACCTCAATCTGCTTTCATCCTTGGGGTGATTGTTGCCATGATCTCCCAGTCACTGTTTTCTGTTGCTATTACAAAATACCTTGGGAGGCTGAGGCAGGAGGATCACTGCAAGTTCGAGACCAGCCTGAGCTACAAAGTGAACTCAAGGCTAGCCTGCATCTCAAGACACTGGCTCAAAAAAACACAAACAAACAAACAAACAACAACCTGAGACCAGGTACTTTTAGAGACTAGAGATCCAGGAGCATGGTGCCAACTTCTACCAAGCATGAAGTAAGGGCCACGTGGAGCATCAAGAGGTGGCGGGCAGGGCAGAGGCCAACTCAGGTCTGTCTTCTGAAGCTACTGGGGCCATCACGAGCCCCACCTCCACAATTCACCTCACCCTAGTCACCTCCTGACAACACCTACCTGTGACTTTGAGGGTTCCATTTTCGTGTGAACTGTGGGGTTAGAATTCACACTGGAATTCACAGCACCTTCTCAAGTGCCTGTGCTTAGGCACCAAACACCTCACTGCTTGTTTAAAGGAGGAAAGGTTCCAGAGGTTTCAGCCCAGTCGGCGGGCTCTGTTGCCAAGGCCCAAGTCAGGGCAGAAACACCATGATACGGGGTAGGGGCAAAAAGCTGCTCCCCTCCTAGCAGCCAGAAGCAGAGAGGGATGGAGGGAGGGAGAGTGAGGGCCCCACCTTAACTGTTAGGGCAAAGTGCTTACTGCTGGGCCTGTGTCACTAACCACATCACCTCAGGAACCCCACGGCAGACCTGGGCTGGGCTGGGCTCCCTGGCCTCCTGCATCCTGACTTCCCCACACGCCGCTTCCTTGCCACTAGATGAATCTGATAACAACTGTTGGGTTTCCTCTTCTGTCTGGTGAAACACAGCGGCTTGACCTGGGGTGTTTTCTCTCTGCCATCTGGGGTGGAGGCTGTCTGTGACTTCACACAGGAATCCACAGCTCCCCAGCGCATGTCTTTGACTCCACTGGTAGGAGCTTGATCCCGTTCACTGCCCCTGATGCTGCTGTCAGAAATTCCACACTGACTTCCAGGCGAAGGGTCGTTCTGCTCCTGCCGCAGCTTGCCTCAAGGTTCCCTTAGTGGCTGATCTTCAGCAGCGCTGGCGCCCATATCTGCTGTTTACCCTGCTCTGTTTGCTGCTCCAGACTTTCTGTTGTTCCACACCCGCAGCAGAGCCCCTCCTGGTACTGACAGAAAGGAAGCCATGAAAGAAAATGAACAACTGGAAGAAAGGCAGCACAAAAACATGTCCTGAAAGATCCTCTGTCCAAACACAACCATGCCCTTTCCCTCACTGTCCCATGTGTGGCCCCCTGGGTGAGGCACCTCTGCTGGCTCCAAGCTGTCACCCTCCATTCAGCTCTAGGGCATGGGCCCCGTCGATGTGGTTTTTGATGATTTCAGAGCTATTGCTTATGAAGGATCCCATACATGCTTGGGTCAAAGCTTGAAAGGAACCAAACACAGCAACAAAATCAGGCCTTCAGAGCAGGTTCACTCCCAAGTTATTTTCCTGTTATTGTCATGTGAACTTAACGAGCCAGAAGCACTTAGTTTATTTTCCATATAGTTAGGAGGCAGATGGCTGGACACACAGATGGATAGAAAGATGCACATGTTTGTGAGTCAGCAGAAGCCTGAGCAGAAAGCGAGTATTGGAAAGCCAGTGAGCTGAACTTCAAGTCAGCCATCAGATCGCTCCAGGTAGAATGAAACCAAAGGGCATGTGGCTGCTCTGACCTGGCAAGGCAGTGTGGAAGTGGTGCTCACTCCCTGAGGAAAAGGTGAGAAGCACTGCCCTGGCTTGTGGAGGGACAGGGCAGCAGACACAGTGCCCTGGCACTGAATAGAATCCCCACACTGCTGTGGACTTAGCGTTAATATGCCTCAAAATCCACCTGTCAGGCTGGGGATATAGCTCAGTGGAATAAGTGCCTGCTTGGCAAGCGCAAAGTCCTGAGTTCAAACCCTGGTACGGCCAAAAAAAAAAAAAAAAAAAACCACCTGTTGTAGTACTGACCTTAGTGAGGTGGTGTTAGGAGGTGGGGCCTTTGGAGGATGGATGTCGATGAGGTCATGACCTCCTGGGAAAATGCAGTGATAATGGCCCAAAGCAGAAGAGGTTTGGCATTCAGGAGCAAGTGCAGCCTGGGCCAAGGGCCGGGCTGATGGCTGTCCACAACAGACTCCATGATGCAGGACAGAGCACAGGCAGACTTAGGGTTAGGGCTAGGGGCCTCCATATGTGAGGTGAGGATCACATACTAAGCACTTGCATTCAGCCACAGAGCAAAATGCTGTCACTCCCACTCCCAAAGTGGAGCAGTGCTGCTGGAGACCGTATATAATGAGACACACTTGTCAACATCAGAGCAGCAAAGCAGTGACTGCGCTACCCATGGCACTTTCAGGCATCCTTCCAGGAAATGGCTGAGGGCTGCACGTGCTGGGTCCAGGCTGACCTCTAACAGCCTTGCTCTCCGTGCTCAGGACAGAGGCAGGAACGCGCACCCCTGGTGTCTGGGGGGCTCTTGATGGAGTGGCATCACGCAGACTGAGCTCCAGCTCCGTGGGAAAATGGGCGAGGGCTTTGTTGCAGAGGAGCCCAGAGGTGGGGAACGAAGGACAGCACCTTCTGCAACCTGTGGGCGCTAGAACTGCAAGAACAGGAAAACAAAACAAAACAAAGTAAGCAATAACAAACCCCAGGTATCAAGTTTGGACTCAGCCTCTGACCAGGCCTTCCGCGTCCAAAGCAGGGGCAGGGTTCCTCTGTGCTGCCCCCAGCCCCTTCCCCTGGCCCAGCCCCTCCACCACAGGCAGCTGTGGACTAGCCAAGCTCCAAAGGCTACTGGCTTCCCACCCTGCTGACTCAGTTCTTGCCACAAAGCTGCCTGTACCCTGAGGACCCCATGCTGTCCCAGAGAAACCCCTCCCCAGCATGGCACTAACCGCACAGCACACCGGCAGGTGTGCTCTCGTGCAGGACCTGTTCTCCCCAGGATCATGCCAGGTGCAGCTGCATTCTCCAGGACCCCCTGGGTATGGCTCTGTTCTCCAGAGCCATTCTGGGTACAGCTATATCCCAGGTTGGATGCTTCTCATTTGCTATAGATCCTTCACTCTGAGGCCCATGGCACTGCCTGCTCCTCCGGGTTTTCTTACCTGAGCCTCTCAGGCTCAGTGTGACTGCTGCAACCTTGCTGACTTTGAGTAGGCCAGGCTGGTTGCTCCTTCCCCTTCCTCTCCCCCACAAGGGTACTGTTCTCCAGGATCCTCTCATGGAAGGGCTCACACCTAAGGCCTGGTCATCGGAGTTTTAGGTCCCAGCTCTGCTCCTTATGTGTGGGTGCTTAAGGGGCAGTACCCACCCTTTCTGTGCCTATAACACAGAGGTTGTGATATCTCCCAGGTCATTCTGGGGATTACAAGGTGTGTGAAGCACTTAGCGCCTCTTTGGAAAGCACTGGGCCACACTGGACGCTGCTGTTCTGGGCCACCCGCCATCATTATCACCTCCCCTGCCACACTGACTCTGTCACCCTGCCCCATATGCCCCCCCACACCCAATGGGTAGAACCCGACCCACCCTGTGATTCATGGGACTTTATCTCCTCTCTCTTCTGGCTTGGAGCCTTCCACATCCAAACTCACCTTGGCCCACTCAGCTCAATCTGTATTTAATCTTCCTTCTATCCCGACTCCAGTGATTCCCATACCCTAGGCATTCCCAGGACAGTTACCCTGTGCCAGTGAAGCCGAACCTTTTACAGACCAAGCTGCCAAACCGCAACCCAAAAGTTATTTCTTTATTGCAAAGCTCCAACACTGCAATTAAACCTAAATACTGACATTTAGTTTAGAAAAAAACCTGTTATCCAGTGCTCAGCTGCTGGAGCTCCTTGGCTTACATGCCAACAGAGGCCTCTGTGTGCTCAGTGCATGCCATGGGTTGGACCTGGGCCCAAGTCTTGCCCAGCCAGTTCTTAGGACTACTGTTAGGGTTGGGGTGGGAGTCACAGTTGGAGTTGGGGTCAGCGTTAGGAGTTGGTTAGGGTTACAGTTGAGTTAGGGTCCTTGTTGGGGTTGGGGATAGGATTAGGGTAAAGGGCAAGGGGTCATGGTTGGAGTTAGGGTTAGTTTAGGTGTTAAGTTTATGATTAGTAAGTAGGTGTTAGGGTTACAGTTGGGGTTGGGGTTGGGTGGAAGGATTAGGCTTGGCATTAAGGCTAGTACTGAGGTTAGGGTTGGGTTTAGGGTTAGGATTAGGGTTGGGTTAGGTGTTAGGGCTGGGGTTAGGGTGTGGATTAGGGTTAGGTGTTAAGAGTTGGGGTTGGGTTTAGATGTTAGGGTTAGGGTTAGGTCTTGGAGTTAGGGTTAGCTTTGAGTTAGGGTGAGCTTCCACACTCCAGCTTCATGTCCTAAAAGTGTTTTCATTACCAGTTCTGACCCTAAAAGCAGCACTATCTAAAGCCTGCACATGGTCTTTGAGAGCAGGTCCCCATTTACTAGTTACCAACCTGGGCAAAAGAATGTACGTGTGAAATAGGCAAATGTACTCTGGTGCCACAGGGACTAAGAACCATCCCTTCTTTCCACAGTTCCAGGGTGCCTGTGAGGGAAAGTCAGCAATACAAAATTGCAGGTGATCTGTGATTTATGTGGTTCAAGTTATTGTTTCTCAACTGTACATTGCACATAAGCAATATATATCTAGTAGAAATTGTATGTTGACCACACATTTGTGGTGAGTGTTCCTGAGAAGATAGTATGTGTTAAAGCCAAATCAGGGATGGCAGCAAGCTTTTGTACCAAAAAATTTAAGTTCCATTAGTAGTCAAATCTCACAATAAAGCAGATGCCTGATCTGTAGTCAAGGCTTATAAAAGAGTGGATTTAATATAGGACATATAATTTATATTATTTTATATTATTCACCCAAAGAGTCAAATGCAGAAGAGTATAATAGATCTTCATACTAGAGACTCAAAGAATCCAGCTGAGGGTCTGGATCCCACAGCAATGTCCTCCATGATTCCAGCTCTAGGCCTAGAGCCCACAACAATGTTCAATGCAAGTCTATATCAAGGATCTGCACTGGGAAGGGCCAAAGGTCAGTGGTGGAAGCTAGAAAGTCTCCACCATCAGGTTAAAGGATCTGTGCCAGCAGGCTAAAGATTCTGCACTGGATCCAGGAAGCAACACTCAAGGTAAGGACCAGAGTTCACCCGAAAAGAACCACAGCCATCCTCAGTCACAGCGAGGTCCTGAGCTCCTCTGATGATAACAGCTGAGTTCATATCAGGAAAGCCAGCGCAACAAGCTTCTCCAAGAGAATCAACAGCACCATCTTCCCTTCCAGTCCTCTTTTTATGCTGTTGGCAACATTTCCCAGGTGGGCCTTCCACACCCAGCACCACGCTAAGTTCAGCTGGGGGTTACAAGTTGACCTTTAGTTAACCCACAGACCAGGTCCTTCCATGCTGAGCTTCCACATCAGTGCTCAATCCATCAGTCACCTTAGATCCAGACATAAGTTTACAGGATGACTTCGGTGGTATGACACACTGCTCACTGACAGGGTGAGTAGTTAACATTGCTAGCATTACTCCCAACTCCAGCCTGACCTGTGTATACAGCTGATGGGCCATAACCATAGGCTCTGAGTTTCTGAATTCAACCAACCACAGACTGAAAATATTCTTTAAAAACTGAATATGTACAGAATTTTCCCTACCATTATCTCCCAAATGATACACTGTTAAAACTATTTTGCTGACACCTACAGTGTACCGAGTATTATAAGTCACTGAGGATGATCTAAGTATACACAGGGGTATGCGGGTGCTCTGTATAAACACCTCACTGTTGCATAAGTGAGACCTGAGTGTCTCTGGGTCAAGTACTTGAGGACTTCCCGGGACCAGTCTACCCTGACACCAGGAACGCCATTCATCTCCTTTAGCACTCACCAGGATCCCATGAGTGGGTACTTTATGTCCCCCTGTAACAGAGGAGGCTTCACAAGTTCTCCAGAGGCTCTGCTGGGAAAGACAGCTTATCTGCACCAAGGCTGCTGCAAACAACCACGCTTCTGTGATAATCGGATTTAAAACTCTAGAGTCACTAAGGAAATAAGTACAAAAAATGGTGAGCTTATAGGCAAAAACACTCTGAAAAGCAGTATGGTTTGAGCCTATCACCTTTGGATTAGAGCCTGTGGGGAGCAGACTGGGCTGTGGTACTAGTGAGGCTGGTGTGGGTTCAAACCGGGTCACAGTAATGTTGGGACTAGACTGGGTGTGGGGCTCAGCCTCAGCCTGGCACCTGTATGGCAAGGGCATCAACTGCCTGCCCGGGACCCAATCCAATCCAGGGACTTTCCATGTTTACTTGGGCGTTGTAGTCAGATTATTTGCCAACATTTAAAAATGGGAAAGTTCTTCATTTTCTAAGAATCTGCCCTTTTAGCTGCTGTTGCAGGTCTGGGCTACGCTCCAGCAGCAGCTGAGCATATCTTCGCCTGCCCCGCCCCATTCACCACAGCCAGAGCTGAGCTGGGGGTCCACATGCCCAAGACCTGAACTCTTGGAGACTGTAGAGGAGAGTCAAAGACAAGAAGACAAGGAGCAGAAGGTGTCCAGGAGGAGCTCCCATCTCCAAGCGCACCCTGCCCAAGCCAGGGACAGGGAGGATGAGTGGGTTTCAGGAGAGGATGGTGCCCTGGGAGGGATGAGCTTGGTTTGTGTAGATTCTGCCCTCTGAGATGCCCATGAGATGGCAGAAACCCAGTGGAGCAGAGGCAAAGCTGGAAGCATGAGTTTGGGCTGAAGAAGAGATGGGAGGACATGCGGCCAAGAGCAGGACCAGGAGGCAGCACATGGAGGGGCAGGTGGGGAACTGCATTCCTGAGAGACCAAGAGGGAGCCCAGGGCCGCGGAAGGCCGAGGACTTAGATTTCACCCAGCAGGAGAGATCTGGGCTCAGCTGGTTCTGGGAGAAGGCTGAATGGTGTCTGTTGGCTTTGGTGATTAGGAGGTCCCTGGTGACCTGGGTAGGAGCAGCTTAGAGTGCTCAAGGACAGATGCAGGATGCTTCCTTGTGGACTCGGTATGACCCTGTGGAAGACACAGTCACCATTCAGATGTGCACATGGTGACTTGCAGAGGCTAGTATGGCAGCCAGGGTACCTGTAGCAAGGTTCAAGCCCCAGGCCATGCCCAGCCAGCCACTCTGCCTCTGCATGTATAGGGGAGCAGACCCTATCATGAAGGTGCAGACTGTGCTCTGGCCTCTCCTAACCTTTGCACCATAGGCTTTCCTGTCCATGGAGGCCACCTCCACATTCAGACCAGTGGACAGGAGCTGTGCGTGTTCTGTTGACACAGAAAGAAGGGCTCAGGAACATTTGTCAAGACCGAGATGAGTTAGGCATTTACAGGTAATTTCCTTCCTGGACACCAAGGACCCTGCCTGCCCAGCTGTGGTCACACTGGGGGATGTGAAAGGGCCTTGGCCAGCAGTGATGTGCTCTACTACCCAGTGTTACTCCTGAACATCCCAGGTCCCCAGCCTGTCTCTTGGGAAGAAAGTCCTCCGGATGGTGTGGCATGGCTAAACGGAGCTGGAGAGCCATCCAGAAAGTGGGCAGGAGATGGGACATTCTTGTGTCAGCCACTGAGACATCAAGGGCCGTGTGCTGCTGTTGCATCCCATGGTGATACGTGTCAGGTAAAGAACTAAGGCAACAATGGGACAGATGCAGGCTCATCTCTGAGCCCACAGGTGGGAGCAGCAAGAAATCATGGGGAGGGTGACAGGGCCTGGGCAAGTGCACAGTTCAGAAACTCTTCTTCAGCACTGTCAAATGTTTCAGTAGACTTTGGTGTGATTTCATTAGACCAGGTTTTGCCTTGTACAAGAACCCCTAGAAGGAGCAAGCTTGCAGGTTAAATGGGAGCTGTACGCTATTTGTTCCTGTGCCTTAGATACTAGAAATCAACCTAGAAGGAACATTTCACATTCCCTTTGCCCCCAGGGGATCCTCAGGACATCATTAGGCCTGTGTGCCCCTCTTGGGACCCCTGGCACAGACTTACAGACCTGCATAAGAAGGCCAGGTCCCCATTGTGATCAGCAACAGGAGCTTTCTTGTCTTTCAAGCTTTTCTGAGGAATGTAGCTGGAAGTCACTGCTTGAAGGAGGGGGCAGAGGGCCTATCCATCTCTCCGTCCAGCCTCTTGTGGGGTTGTGAGGACCTGTGTTAGGCCTGGACCCACATCCCCCTGCAGTGTCAGGGCTCCCGTCTTGTGGGCCTCTCACCCATACCCAGTCACTGTGTAACCCACTCCCCTCCTGAGTCAGGGTCTGCACAGGCACACCACTGGCTTCACATGGGATGGAAGTGCCAATTAGGCACCAGGAGACTCTCAAGCTTTTCTTACATCCCAAATCAGAGTCTATTCACTTACCTAACACTTCAGTCCCTTGAGGAATCATTTTATCCTACTAGTGACATCTCAGTAAAAGTGGTAAGATCACCGTGACATCAATGTTCTTAAATCTTGCCTAGAAAAGTGAATGGCATGCTACAGTTTGGGAGTCTGTCACTTCCAAACATGTTGAGACTTAGTACCCCAAGTCACACATTAACCCTGTGAGGGGCTGGGCCTGTCAGAGAGATCCATGTTGATGAGATGAGCGAGACCTCAGGGTACACCAGTGGCTCCACGAAAAGCAGAGGACAGTTCTAGCCAGAACCTTTGTTCCATCTGCCCTGTGATGTCTGTGCTCCCATGGGACTCCACTGAGAGCGTCCCCATAGGAAAGTAACCCCCAGGGTTGAGTAGACTCTTCTGGATTCATGAGCTAAACAGCTTCTCAGTGAGCTGCCAGGCTTCAGTATTGAGCTGTGGAGACCAGGACCTCAGTTACCACCTGTTTTCAGAGTAAAAGGCTACAGAAATTAACTAGGCTAACTAATTCAGAAGCTGAGAGGAGGAGTTATCCTGTCCCCAGAGAGGATGGGTGACTCAGGAAGGTGTGGCAGCCACAAGGGACAAAGCCTCTCCACCCTCACTCCACCTTCTCCCAAGGGCTGCCACACATTCCTCAGCCAGCTCTGAGCCTGCGGCTATGTCCAGCTTCAGGGGATGCTGAGGGAGGCAGCTGTGTCCCCTTACAGCCAGGGACATCACTACTAAACAGGCATCTCTGCCCAACTCAAGTGCCCATTAGCACGCCACTCTGCTGCTAGGCGCCAGGAGCTAAGCTCAGCTTTGGGCCCTGTGGACAATGAGCTCGTAGCCAGGGTGGATGTGGTGCAAGGGGTAGCTCACACCCCCTTAGCATACATTCACCCTTGCACATCGATGGTTCTGCCTCACAGATGAACTGCACAGTGCTCTGCCCCATGTTAATTTAAAATCCATTAACTGCAAATATTAAACACACCCACTGGGTAGCTCCTGCTCCAGGTTTGTGCTGGGGACTGTGTTCCAGGCCAGTGCCTGCTAATAGCAGCATGTTAATTAACCCATGAACCACTAACCTGCTGCCTCGAGCCACGATTCGTGGCAGGCATGTGCACTTGTCCACTGGGAGAATGGGTGTGCTAGTGTCGGACTGGGGACATCAGTATTCTGTATTTCTGCACTCAGCTCTCCCCTCTGGACCTGTGCACACTGCTTTATGATACACTCCTGACTTGTTTTATTAAAGAAACATTGCGATGGTCACTTTGAAGCCAAGTGACAATATTACAGGTTCCAAAAAAAGACGTAGGGTATCACCTCACTCTGTGTGTGACGAATACAACTCGTGGTGAGGGTCAACTTCACTTTACTGCTTCCTTAACGTAAGCAGATGGCCCATCAGTGACCACTAGGAGCAGAGGCAGGAGGGACTGAAGAGCTTGCCTTTCCTCTACAAGGCTTCTGGGCTGGAGCTCTTTGCCCTCTAGGAAGGAGACTTAATTCCGTATCTTTTCCTTTCCTGAGGCAGGATCTCACTGTGCTGTCCAGGCTAGGTTAAAACTTGGGGTTTAGGGATCCTCCCCCCTCAGCCTTCTGAATAACTGAGACTATAGGTGTCTGCCAACCGAATGCTCTCTTTCGGGACCAGAGTCATTATTGACTCTGTCACAGGTCCAGGTGGCATGCGTGACAAAGCACTCCGCTGCAGGACTCCCGAACACGTGCATGGCGTTGTGCTCTGAGCGTTTGTGTCCCGGTGGGCTGGTACCAGGAGGTGGGACTTTGGCAAGCTCTGGCCACAAGATCAGAGCCTCATGAATGGAAGAGCAAGGGACCCAGGAGCAGCCTCAGCCCTCATCATGTGAGCCAGACAGGGGGTCCTGGCCAGACCTGACCCTGCCAGGGCCCCCGGACTCAGGCGGGGGCCTCCCTGGGAGGCTCACAGCACAGTGAGGAATAAGCGCTTGCTGTTTAAATCACACAGCCTGCAGTGTTTTTGTTTCAACAGCCTGGGCCAAGGCAGTGTCTCCGTCACTCTCTTGCTGCTGAGACACAAAACCCTACGCCCAGAACCTAAAGGAGCGGGGGTTTATTTTACCTCACAGTTCAGAAGTTTCTTCCCAACCCAACAGGTGTTACACAGAGAAACAGCACAGAAGAGCCTTCCGGACCGCGGCTCACCTCACTGCTCCAGGAAGCGCAGAGAGAGGAGGAAGGGGAGGGAGATGACCGCTTCTGGCCCCGCCCCTGCCCCACCTCTTACCACCAGGCCCCGCCTCCTGGCAGCTGTGGGGTCTGAGCCCCAGGGTTCACCGTCTTCCCAAAGCCCTGCCTTGAGTGCATGTGGCTCTTGGGGGACCCTCCTGGACATAAAGCATGACGGGCGGGAGGCTAAGGGAAACTGGGTTTTAGCTCTTTAACGGGTAAAGCGAAGTCAGTGTGGCAAAGTCTCGTTAGTAACTGAATGCAGGCTGTCCATCTCGATCTCCGGTGGGACAGAGCTAGAGTTGTGTTTGTCCTCTCCCCTGGGCTTGTTAATTGTCCCCTTGACATCTCATCCCCTGACCCAGATGGTCTAGACCAGAGACGATGCTGCAAACACTGTCCCTGGCCTCTCTCGCCCCTGTCGGCAGGGTTGGGGCTGTTGTCTCAGAAGGGCCTGTGAGCTGGTCCCCAGCTTGGCCCAGCAGGCTCAGCCCTCTGAGCCCAGCCCCCACCAGAGGGCCACATGGTACTCTCCAGTTCCCTGGTTCCCCTGACCTTGCTTCCTGCAGAGCCGTTGCACAGGCTCCTCATTCCACCTGGAACGTTGCACTCACTTTGAGGGTGCCCTGCGCATCACAGCTAACTCCCAATCCCATCAAGGTCAGATACCACCCCCGCCCCCGCACCTGTCCACCAGGCTACTCCCACCTCCTTCCACTCTGGGGTTGAGGTATCCGCACATCTCTGCCCTGGAAAAAGTGGTTCCTACTAGACGTCCAGTCCCAGGTGTGTTTTCCTATTGCTCCTGCCTTGGAGCTGAAGTAGGTGTGTGCAGGGGACAGCAGAGCACACGCTGTCCTGGAACTGAGCTGAGATAGATGTGGTTCCTGTGGGGAGCAGAGGGGATTGCTGCACCCCCAGAAGCCTGCTCTCCATACACCAGCACAGGGCGAGTGTCTGGGCAAAGGGCTCCAGCTCGGGACAGAGTCAAAGCTAGGATGGTTGGATTCTAAATAGTTTAGTGGGTGTCCCAAGCCCCTGCCCTGGGTGTGATGAAAGCAACCTCAGATTTCCACCACCACCCCGTGGGAACAGCAACACTCCTGGAAGGTGCTCAAGATACTACTGGGTGACGGAAAGCTGGCTTGCTGGAGAATGTCAGGGCCTGCACGAAAGGAGCTTGTTCAGTCAGAGGTTGGATGTGACATCACCTTTCACAGCAAAGAAACAGCAGGATGCTGCTGCCAGTGCTAGTTGTACACACACACACACACACACACACACATGCATGCGCATCCAGCACATCCATCCTACCGTGGCCACTGTGGCAGGGCAACAGGTGAACTCTGCATCTACCGATCACTTGGTTCACTGCCTCCCAAGCAATGTGAGTGCGAAGCCAGGTAAGAGTAGCAAGAGGCGCTCAGCAGGCGTTCACTGAGTGAACACAAGCGCGTACCGGCTCCGAGTGCTTTTGGCATGGAGCGTGGAGCGTTTGGTTGTCAGGATTTCCTGCCCACTCGCCCAACATGAGGTTAGTAATTAAGACTCAGATTTTAAATAAAGATGAGCAGGACACCAGCTTTACCCACTGGAGACCCTCTGACTTGCTAGTTCTTTCCCACCTTGTGAGTGTTTTTTACAGGTATGGGAGTTGCACCATGCGGGCACTGTGAACCCTGTCTTGGCCTGGCGTGGCTCATGGCAGTTCCACATCTGTGCACGTGTGGAGATGGTACACTGCCTAACCAACAGCTGCATTCTTGGGTTCTTTTAAAACTGCTGTATACAACCTTCCACTACTTCAACCCAGGTCATTCAGGAAGCCTAGCACAGAAAATCACGAATCTCCAAAGTTCTGGAACCTCAAATGACCAACATAAGCAACAAGCTCTGTTTCTTTCCCTTAATCAACTAAAGCAATCTGTACACTCATTTTTATTTGTGTGTGATGACTGAAAAGCCACAGCCTCCCTTAATGGCATGTTCCGGGTTTTTCAAACAGGGAAAAAAACTGCTTTGAGAGTTGAGTGTGGTGGTACACCCCTATAATCCCAGCACTTGGGAGGCTGAGGCAGGAGGATTGCCATGAGTTCAAGGCCAGCTTGAACTGTAGTGAGACCCTATCTCAAAAAGCAAACAAAAAAACTGCTTTGGTTTCTATTACATATCCATTTTTTGTGCATATGCTGATGCAGCAGCAAACAGAAACACTGAAATGACACCCAGGATTTGGAGGCAGATCTATTTATGCTGACGGGCACTGATCAGAATCATTCCCAGAATATTAGACT
The DNA here is from genome assembly GCA_004027595.1 of Dinomys branickii. NCBI lineage: Eukaryota > Metazoa > Chordata > Mammalia > Rodentia > Dinomyidae > Dinomys > Dinomys branickii. The sequence continues at coordinate 12,216 of PVLD010014854.1, read as the reverse complement.
CTGATCTCTGGTGGTCTAGAGCTTACATGGGATAAGCAGGAAGTACAGAGGCAGAATGGCTTGTCAACTGGGGATTGGTTCTTACAATAAGCATCATGGTGACCAGTGATGCATCACAGTGAGCAGCTGTTTCTAGGAGACAGAAGCAACCAGAACTGGAACAGGAACTGTTGCCTGGGCAACTAAGAAACTGAAGTACACTGGCTGGGGGGTGGTATTTTCTGCTACATTTTCCCCCTCTTTTAGTTTCCCCAGAAAAATCTTGCTGGGCATGTTACTTGTGATCTTCTGAGACAGAGACCAACTAGAAGCAGTAACATTAGGGTTGTCAGTGATCCTAGGATGGGCCCCAGCCAAGCTCCCCAAGATTGTCTTGTTACAGAGTTGTTCCCTAAGTTGCTTTTAGGAAGAGACATAATTTAGGCCTGTCGTTCTGTAACAGTACTCTTGCAACAGTACTCTTCCTTACTACTGCCTGTAGTAAGGAAATTAATCTGATCTAGGAGAGTGCCTAGTGTGCATTTGGACACTCATCAAATTTTGGTCAAGTGTTTGATTGTTCTCTTGGGGCAACTGTCTATAGAGTTTAAGGCAAAAACCACAGCTAGCAGGGGGGCAGGGAAGCAAGGACTTGGGTAAGCAGCCTGAAAAGGCACAAAAATCCAGGGAAATGGATATGGAGCGATTCTGTGAAATCTTCAGGCTTCAACCATGGGTGGACTGGTCAGCACCCAGAGTGGCCAGGGCAGGCCTTTGAGGGCATCTTCTCTTCTAAATGAGTCACAGAGGAGCTGTCCAGGTAAATTCTTCAGCAATCATCTGGATGGGCTCTTTTAACTCTGGAATGGTGGATCTAAAGCTCGATTTCTGAAACTAAACTAATATACACCTGGGTTATGTGTGTGTGCAGGAGTATCTACTGGTCTTTTAGCTAAACTTTGGTGGAGCTAGTTGCAAGCTGTTTCTGTGGGGTTTTTTTTTTTCAACTTTCTAGAGCTTGTGGGCTGCATGCTACATGTAGTTTTATTTAATCTTTGATAGTTCTGTCAATTTTGAGTTATCTCTGCCACAAATGCAGGCTCATTATCACTGCCAATGGTTGAGAGTAGACCATATCTAGGGACAGCAGGACCCTACAAACTTCTGTTGTCTTCTCAGTGCAGGTAGAGAATGGGTGGGGCTGGTGACACAGATGCTGAAGCCTGAGCTGGCTGCAGGGGTACAGGTCCAAGCACAGTGGCCTGAGTTTGCAGAACATACGGTGGGGGCAGGTCTGGTGGCTGCGATTGATGTTTGGTCAATCACATCCCCAGAAGGGACTTAAATCTCCATATTGAATTATTTTGCATTGGTGGCAGGTTTCCAAACAGCAGTAGCAGGAGAGCTTGGGCCAAAATAGCTTTCTCCAAGGTGACCACAGTATCTCCAGTACAGCATGTGGCATGTGGAGACTTAGGTCTCAGCCTAAGGTGAGCTTGTCAGATTTCTTGAACAGAAAGACAGTGGCTATTAGAGCAAAGAGGTAAAGAGGGGCAGCAACCCTTAGTGACTGGATCCAAGTACTCACGTAGGTCCCTGGGCACTCCCAGAGGCAGACTGAGCAAGGATCACTGTTTTTTTGAACTACAGGGTCCAGATTGTATAGAAGCCAACAGGTCCAAGAAATTTATAGAGTTTCTTTCTTGTAACCAGTTTCTGCCAGATGTTGCCACAGAGCTTTTGTGTCTTTCTAGCAGGGAGCTTGGGTGTCATTAATCAGAAAAGCAGTGATATTTTGTGCTGGAAAACTAGCATGGTCAGCTGTGAGGGCTTCTCCAAGCAGGGTGAACAAGCTTTTGAACCTCTGGAATGTTGAGTCCAGGTGAGTTGACTTTTGAGTCCAGAATTGGAGTCTTTCCATTTAAAGGCAAAGAGGGGCTGGCTGACAGACAGACTGTGTCCTCCCTTTTGGGTCCAATGTGAGCTGCTTGAGCAGGCAGCTCAGAATAGTCCTCGAGACCTCCAAGGGGTCTCAAGAAATCTTGAGGGCACAGCTTCCCATTGGAACCTGGAGAAGTCTTTGTTCTGTCTGTGAAGGCCACAACTGGTGACCAAAGAGGTCAGCACAGTTGGTTTTCCTGGCTGATGCACAAGATGCAGTGACAATAAGAAACATCAAAATTACACCCAGGATTTAGAGGCAGATTTATTTACATTGACAGGCACTGGTCAAGATCATTTCCAGAATATCAGGCTCTGATCTCTGATGGTCTAGGGCTTGCATGGGATAAGCAAGCAGAAGTGCCGAGGCAGCACGGCTTGTCAATTGGGGATAGGCTTATACAATGTCCATCATAGTGACCAGCCATTTCTCGGGGACAGAAGCAACTGGAACTGGAACAGGAACTGTTGCCTGGGCAACTAAGAAACTGAAGTACACTGGCTGGGGGAGACATTTTCTATTACATTAAATTTTTCTCTTTCCTTTCCTCTCTCTTTGGGCAGTGTCAGTGTCATCCATTTCTCTTCAGTAAATTTTAAATCTACTTAATTTCTAATAGAAAAAAGAGCAACACCTAAAGCAATTGCCACCCTCAGGCCCACTTGTCAAAATGAGCTTGCCCAGGGGTCAAATGTGCAGTAGAGATCTGCTTGGAGCCTTTCCCAGGCTCCTACTCTGACACTCTCTATGATTCTAATTTATCACAAGCCCTCAGGTGAGGGCTCTGTGTGGGCAATGCAGATAAGCAGACCTGAAGACTCAAGTAGTTAAAACCCTGAACTGTCTGGATGCAGCACCCACACTGGCCAGCCATCAGGAGAACAGGATCTCTGGGCCTGTCCACAGCACAATTTGTCTCCAGGTTCGATCCTTGCTGGGTCTCAGACTCCTGCTTCTGGTTCTCTCCTGAGCTCTTTTCCATGTGTGAAGTCGCCCATGGGCCCCAAGGCAGAGGAACAGGGTGGAAAAGGGTGAACACGTGCAGCGCAGGTCAGAGGGGCTGCTCTGTCCCTGTATTTGAAGTGTGTAGGGGACCGGAGAATCCATTCTTTTAAAGCAATTTTTTCCCAAATAGTTTAATTTTGGAGAAATAATAGATGGGCATCTTTAAAAATGTTTCTAATACTCCCTGGCCATAAAATTTGGTGTGCAATATTTGGTTACCAGAGTTACAGAGGGTTTATATACCAAACAGGTCACAGAAAGTTGTCTGGAATCCTATGGAGTATGAATCCTTCCCTGGAGTTCTCTGAGATGTGTACTCTTCCCTGGAGTCCTGTGTTGTGTGTGCCCTTCCACGGAGTCCTATGGGGTGTGAATACTTTCCTGGAGTCCTGTGGCATCTGTACACTTTCCTGGAGTCCTGTGGGGTATGTACTCTTCCCTGAAGTCCTATTTTGTGTGTGCACTTCCATGGAGTCCTGTGTTGTGTGTAGACTTCCCTGGAGTCCTGTGGGGTGTTTGCTCTTCCCTGAAGTCCTGTGTCATGTGTGCACTTCCATGGAGTCCTGTGGCATCTGTACACTCCCTGGAGTCCTGTGGGGTATGTACTCTTCCCTGAAGCCCTATGTTGTGTGTGTACTTCCATGGAATCCTTTGTTGTGTGTAGACTTCCCTGGAGTCCTATGGGGTGTTTACTCTTCCCTGAAGTCCTATTTTGTGTGTGCACTTCCATGGAGTCCTGTGTTGTGTGTAGACTTCCCTGGAGTCCTGTGGGGTGTTTGCTCTTCCCTGAAGTCCTGTGTCATGTGTGCACTTCCATGGAGTACTGTGGCATCTGTACACTCCCTGGAGTCCTATAGGGTGTGTGCACTTTCCTGGAGTCCTATAGGGTGTGAATACTTTCCTGGAGTCCTGAGGGGTATGTATTCTTCCTTGGAGCCCTATAGGGTGTGTGCACTTTTCCTAGAGTCCTGTGGGGATGTGAACACTTCCCTGGAGCCCTATGGGGTATAAATCCTTCCTGGGAGTCCTGTGTTGTCTGTACACTTCCATGGAGTCCTGTATGTACTCTTCGCTGGAGTCCTGTGGGGTGTGTACATTTCCCTGGAGTCCTGTGGTGTGTGTGTACTCTTCTCCAGAGTCCTGTGGGAGTGTGAATCCTTTCCTGGAGTCCTGTGAGGTGCGAATCTTTCCCTGGAGTCCTGTGGGATGTGTACACTTCCCTGGAGTCATGTATAGTGTATACTTTTCTCTGGAGTCCTCTGGGGCATATACTTCTCTGGAGTTGTGTAGGATGTGAACACTTCCCTGGAGTCCTGTAGGCATGTGCAGTTCCCTGGGGTCCTGTGTTGTGTGTGCACTTTCCTGGAGTCCTGTGGGGTGTACAATTCCCTGGAGTCCTGTAGGGTGTGTTCTCTTTCTTGGAGTCCTGTGGGGGGTCTCTATTTCCCTGCTGTACAGGAGTATGTGGCCATGGGGTGAGACATGAGGACAGGAAGTGGGGTGTTGACTGGGAGCCCACAATATTTGTGTGGGCAGGCAGCACAGGAATGGCTCACACAGGTTCTAGAGTCAGGAAGTAGAATCGCCCCCAGGTCCCAAGCCTGTGGCTTCTCTGTGGGGGGTCCCTTGGGAATCTGATTCATGAAATTTTGATGCTAATTTTGCGTTTAGTGCTCCTGTGCCCAAGGCTGGCTATGTTGATGGAAGTCGACCCCCACACACACTCTTGGAGAAATCAATGCTTCTTCACATTCTTGGCCCTTCAGGGCGGGAAGCAGGGAGAGCCAGGTGCGTGGGGTGGGCGCAGCCCGGGGCTGACAAGAGCCAGGCACTCCTGCAGTGTCACAAATGCCACGAATGCCCTGTAGGTGGCGCAGCTGAGTCTACAGCGGGAAAACCTCGGGGGATCGGCGGAGCCTGCAACTTGCAGACGGGACAGCGAGCAGTCGGAAAGAGTTGAGCGGCGGTGGCTGAGGCGGAACTGTGCTGGTCTGGTTCCCGGCACCCGCTCCCTTGGGACACAGAGCACCTGCTAGGGAGAGCTCTGGAGTGGAGACCCTGTCCGGCCCACACTGACGCTGCTAGCCATCTGCCAGGCCAAGAAGCTGCCCTCGCACGCGGACCAGGTAAGCTGGGGTCCTGTCCTCTGGCTGCGGACGAGCCCAGGTGCATTCTTCAAATACACGTCATGTTTTGCTGCGTTCGGACAAGCTTTAGTGACTGAGCGTGCACCGCCTGTTCTCAGACCGGGGCTGCTCCTTTGTTTCGGGAAAACACCAGAAATCCCAGCTTGCTGTCGCTTGCACATTTGGTTAGGGAGCCCAGCTCTGTGTGTGCTTTGCAGGCTGTGAGATCTGTGGGATGCTGGAAGAACGAACGTCTCTGGTTTGCCTGCGCCCAGGTCCTAGGGAATGTGAGAAGGGGTTGGGGCTCCAGCCAAGGGGCACAGATCGAGCTTGAATGATGCCATGGCCCCACAGTGGGGAGGAAAGGCAATGCGGTGAGGTCTTCATTTCCACCGCGGGGTCCCTTCCGTGCCAGGGCAGCTACAGGGAGAGCAGCCCTGCGGCCCTGGTGTGATGCTGCGGTAGTGTTGCCCTGCTGTGCTGCCTGGATCAGCGTCTGAAGGGTATCTGAGATTCTAGCTGGATCCCGTGCCAGGAAAGAGCAGAGCCCGCAGGTCAGTGGGGGGGACACAGTCTCCAGCCTCCGGGACAGTGGTGGAGGGAGGAGCGTAGCTCCTGCCCAGATCCCCAGCGGCTGCTCTGCAAGTCTGAGTGGCGCCTGAAGGCCTTTTCTGACCAAGAGCAAGCATGTAAAGAGGCGCAAAGCCACGCAGGTGCCTGAGACAGAGCTCCTCCTGCCTGGCTTGAGGCTTTGAGATTCCCAGGTCAGGGCCACTTCCAAACTTCATAAACACATTTAACAGAGCCGGTGGAAAGAGGCCTGTCACCAGAGTCAGGAGCTGACTGCCATGCACCCTGTGTCTCTGGAGGAGACAGGCAAGGATGTGTGGCCCCTCCCCCAGAGCGCTGGGCTGTGCAGGGCGGTAGTGCCCCTCTGTGACAGCAGCTGGAAGACAGGATAAAATGTCCCCGACATGCTTGTTGAAATTTTATTTTATTTTATTTTATTATTATTATTTTTTTTTTGCGGTACTGGGGATCGAACTCAGGACCCTGCGCTTGCTAGGCAAGTGCTTATTCCACTGAGCTATATCCCCAGCCGTATGCTTGTTGATTGTTCTCTGGCCTTCGCCTGATTTCCTATCATGCAAGCAGGATTTTCATGTTGTCAGAGAGATGCATAGAGGGTCCCTAACTCAAATGATTCATGGTGTTTTGACTTTACATGGGGTGGAAGCCAGCTTCATTCAGTGGAAACAGTTCTTTAGGTGTTGAGTCCTGTCCCTTCCTGGGCTGTTAATGGGGATCTGACCACCCTGGACAGCTGGGCAGCGTGCACAGCTCTGGGCAACCTTGAGGCCCCGCATACATGCTGTTGAGCCTGTATCTCCCTGGCAAATGCACTGTGGCCTCTGTTACATTTGCGGCTTGCTGTGGGTTACAGGGACGGCCCTGTTGCAGGTGGACGAGCGCCTGTGTCTGGAATGCAGAAGTGTCAGAGACCCTCTTCTTTCCTAAGTGCCCCCTGCCATTGAGAGGCGCTAGGTGAGGGCAGACCTGTCCACTGCGTCACAGGGTGCAAAGTGAGTGCTGGGGGAAGCTCCCTGTGTGCAGTGAACCATGGGCGCACCAGGTCAGCTAACGCCCCTTTCTGGGCCAAGGGAGAGAGATTGGTGGTTTCCAAAGAACGGAATCCATTCTCAAGAAAAGACCCAGGAACTCTACTTCAAAGGCTCGGCAAACCTGAAATGCAGACCTGGGAGCTGTGAGGGTGGCATCCTGGCTGCCGGCCCTGGGAGGCTCGGCCCCCCCACTCTCAGCAGCACCCCCACTGCCCTGCAATTATCCCAGAGGACACCTGCTTCAGTGTGCCTTTGATGCTGTCTGGGGTCTGCCTGACATCACTCATTAGCCACATTAAGCTCACTTAGCATATCAGATCAATTAGGAAACAAAAGCCCAGCCAGCCCTGCCCCCTCCCTTCCCCCTTTGTCCTGCTATGTGAGCCCCTAGATTCACCTGCAGCAGCGGGACTTGCACTTGCTCTGCAAGACTCCTGCTTTCCTTAGAGACAAGCAAGGATGGGAAGCTGCTATCTGCTTACCTTGCCTCTGCCGCACACTGCAGCAGCACACTCGCCACAGAGCCCTGCTGTGCTCATCTCCTGTTTTCCCAGAAGAGAAGCTGAGCTCAGAGAGGTCCCTGACTTACACAGGCCCACAATCAGTAAGGATTAGGAGTACACTAGTAACTGGTAGCTGGGAGCCAGGACCAGAGCCTGGGTCCTCAGCCCCGCATGCCTGCGCAAATGACTCCCTCACCGTGCCTCAGTTTCCCCCAGAAATGTCAGCTCTGGAGGCTGTGCACACACTCACCTCCTGTCCTCATCAAAGGCAAGGTCTCAAGAGGAACTAACCTAAGTTTTGTTTGTAAGTCTCTGATAAAGGCTGGCCATAGGGGAAAATGTTAGCATCTTTTTACATAATGAGAAAGCTGTCAAGTGTAGGCAAAATCAGACCATTCCATCTAATATAGTTAAGGAACTGAAAAGATTGTTTAGAATGGCTTTTGAGGCCCAAGAGTTCCAGCTACCCCTTTGTCTGTGGAGAGCTGGGGGAGTGACCCCAGGCTGGCTGACTCTTAGCTTACAGCCGAAGCTGGGGGAAAGCTGAGCCCTGGGACTCTGCAGAGTGGGGGGAGCATTCATCAGTGTTTAGGGGTCCTACGGGAGAGCCTGAGGGCTCTCCCGCCTGTCACCCCAGCACACCAGAGCACTCCCTGGAAACGTGAAACATGGAAACATCATCGGCAGTCCGGTCACACGTGAAGAACAAGAGCTGCTTGCACACAAAAGTGCCCTGAGGTAACTCCACCTCTAGAAACTCCAACTGCCCCCTGTGGTCACTGTTATTGTTCAGAGACTGGGCTCCCAGCATCTGACGCACTGGACCAGGGTGAAGGCGACACCTCGTGCCTCGTGAAGACCCTCCTGCCTCTGCACCCTCCAGAAATACCCGTGGTGTTTGGTTTCTGTCCCCAACAGGTCAGAAAGATGGGCTTGTGTGACAGCCCTGAGTGTGCCCCAGCAAGTTCATGTCACGGCCAGAAGGCCTGACCCTGCTCACATACAGTGTCACCTTCGCCTGTGGGTCCTGGTGAAGCCAGCAGTTGAAGCCATCACAACCCAGTCACATCACCGTCACTCAGAAGCGCGAGAGCCAGGGCACACAGAGCTGAGCTTGGATGGGTATTTCTAGATCCCGCAGGACCCATACCACTTACAAATCCCATTCAGTGGCTAGAGGTGAGCAGAGAGAAGGTGAACCCAACACAGAAGAGGGTGTCAATCCCCTGACAGAAACTGTGGTTACGATAATGCCAGCACCAAAATCCTGACAGAAAGGAGTACAGGAGAAAGACATGCAAACAAGATGGAAATGGGAAGTCCCCAGACAATGGCCAAACTATTCCCAGACCCCTTCTCTTCATACCTCATGGTGCCCCATTTCCAGCTCCTTCTTTCCCAGCCAGCACCCACGGGAGCAAGGAGTGAGGGTTTGGGGCAGGCTCGCCACACCTTCCCTCCTTAACAAGCCTTCTCCAGGCATCGGCAGCGTGCCAGCTGGGTCATCGTGACACAGATACTGTCCCTGTGCTCGAGGAGCTTAAGATGCCACAATGAGGAGAGACACCGCGACAAAAGACACACCCTGAACTACACCAAGAGAGACACAAGCAGGGCGAGGAGGGCTGCTTGGGGGTACGATGTGGGTGAACCCCTCAGCGGAGGCAGGGCATGAGCCAAGGGACGCAAGGGCAGGGCCCTGAGCGGGGAGCTGGAGATGCCCCTGTCCTGGCACCAAGTCGATGGCCAGAGTGGAGGAACGAGGGAAGACTGGAGAGGATGGTGGAGGGGCCGGGGCCATGGGTGGAGACTAGGAGTAAATGATGCACAGGCCTCAAGTTCAGCCAGGCCTGCCCACAGCCAGTGTCATCTGAGGCAGTCCATAACCACACCATGCCATGCCGTAGCTTACCCACACACCTCACCTTGCCACACCTCACCACACACCTCACCACACCTCACCACACCACACCTCACCACACCTCACCTCACCAGTGGCTGCGTCTTTGAGTATCAGCCATCAATGTGCGGGATAGACGGTTCTTGCTCCGGAGGTCAGAATAGGCAGCAGGAGGAATTAGCAGTGTAGAGATTCCTTGTCCACCCACATCTGCCCTTTGGGCAGTGAACACACAACAAAAGGACTGTTTCTGAGAGAAACTTCGGAGACCATGACTTGAGACACATGCTTCTATCTCCAGAAGTGCGGAACTCTGTTCTCAAGGCTAAGTAAGTGACACAGGAGAGAAACTGCTTAGCACCCTCAAGGTGACCTCCTGGCATTCACCCCACCTGCAGGAGGGCAGGGTGTTCTCTAGGCTCCCTGCCAGGAGACGGCTGTTGCCAAAGCCTCCTGACCCTATGAGGAAAGTGTCAGAGATGCTCTGGGAGCTGGCCATGTGGACCTGCCTCTCAGGCAGCCACTTTCAGAACCGCATGACCAAGGTAGAGGCATGAAGGGGCCACTGGGGTTTGTGGACAGCTCAAACTCACTGTACACATATATTTGCAAGTGATTTCCCACTGTGAGATTTTTAGGCAACTCTTCCACTGAGTAGGACTTCTCTGAATCCAGCCCATGTTGGAAAGACCTGAGCAGACACCTTCCCTTGGGTGCTGTGCACAGGGTGCCCTTGATGGGGCGGGTCCCGCTCTGGAGGCCGCTCCTCGCTCGTAGACAGAAGGCAGCAAGGTAGGGTTGCTCCAGCACCCTGGGTCTGAGACACCTGAAGGACAGGAGCTCTGGTCTTGCCGTGCCCAGAGCTCTGCTGGCAGCTCCCACCCGAGGGTCCCACATGGGACGCACTCCCCACCCGGACCACCCACAGCGCTGGCAACTTCCGCACCGGCAAGGGAACATTATCCTGATGCTTATCACAGAGGCTGCTTTTGAAGGCAAGTATTTAATTTGTGAAGATTGCAAAACTAAGACAGCAGATTGCCGAGCCCCTCCTGTGTTTATGAACCAGCCGAGTTCAGGCACTGGCAGTGCAGTGTCCTGTCCCCCAGGCCTGGGCATGTGACTGTTCATGTTGGTGACACAGAAGCAGGGGCCCAGGCACAACCTCAGTGGCCAGATGTCCTTTCCAAGGTCCCAAAGAAGGTCCCGCCCACCTCCCTGCTGTTCATCAGGCAACCTCAGGACAGCGGGTCTGGGGTGGCCACCACTCCTAGAAACATCTATCAGGCTATGGAACTGAAGTCCTGACCCACCCCCATGGCTCCTGACGTGGAGAAGTGGGCCGCATCCTCACCAACAGAAGTGCAGACCTGTGAGAAGATAGGGGACAGGAGGGGAGGGAAGGGGAGAGGGCAGGAAGATGCTGTCTGCTCACTGTTCCCAGCACTTCAAAAGCCCTCTCCTGGGCCAGAGTTCACCATGCCTCAGACTCCAAACTGTCCATTCTGACACTCGGAGGTTAAAATTAAAGATTTCTAAAGCCTCAGTGAGAAACCAGCACAGAGACGTTTCCCCCATACTGAGAGCCCCAGTGCTCATTAGCAGGACCTTTGGTGCCAGGGCACAAGCCGTGGGGCCCTGCTTAGAAACATGCCAAAACTCAGGGTCCTTTAAAAAATATGACAAACCTGCCAATGTGCAGTCAACAGAATTTAGGGTAATCCTAATCTTAACCCTTAACCTAACCGCAATCCTGACCCTGACCCAGCCTTAACCCTAAACCTAACCTTAATCCTAGCCTTGACACTGACCCTAACCTAACCCTGACTGTGACATGACCTTAACCTTGACCCTGACCATGACCGTGCCCCTGACCCTGATCATACCAGAGTTTAGACTGAGCTTCACCAAAAACCTGGCCCCTAAGAAGTCAGCAGCTGCAGGAGTCATGGGCATGCAGGGCTCAGGAATGGATACATCCCCTGTCAGAACTCTCCCCTACGGCCACCCAGTCTCTCTGGACCCGCCAGGCTATGATGGCTCCCTCAGGCCTCCTGGCAGCTCTGAGGCTGGCACAACCTGGGCCTCATTCATGGCTCAGGGTTTTCTGTGTGAGCTTTATGTTTCATTAGACTCCACAAGAACCCTGGTCACTTAATAAGACGATGCTTGTGGGGAACGCAGAGAATGACAGGGTCCCAAGCCTGGACAGGTTCACCCTCGGAACCTCACATGCATCGCTGGGCCCCTCTGTACCCCAAGGTATCCCTCCAGCCCCCATAGCTGTAGCGGAGGACAAAACCCCTGGACCTGCCTTGCCATCTAGAAAAAGATGCTCGGATGGAGAATTCCCCATGGCCTATGGGGGCTGGAGGCAGACCTGGGGGATACTTGAGCTGTTGACCATGGCTTTACCCATTCTGGTGTGTGGGGTGCAAACCTTAACCCTGCTGACCCCCAGGAAAATGCATGGCAAACCCCCATCCTTGAGGCGGTTCTGTGGAGCACCAGAGCAGCACACCTCCCAATGGTCAAAGCTACTGAAGCAAGGAGAATCAGAAACTGTCCACAAACATATTAGTAATATATCTGTTGGCGCCTCAGAGAGACACTCATACCACTGAAGAAGGTCTTAGCAAGAAGACCTGGGTGCAAGGAGTGTGGGGTTTGACATACTCACCACACTGAGAAAGGACTTGGATATGAGGTACATGGGGCATGACAGTCTCACCACACTGAGGAAGGTCATTTTTGTAGTCAGGGCTTACAAGGCAAACAGTACAATACGGGACACTTGATTTTAGGATGATTTTTATAGCAGTCACCCAGAGTCATGTACAAAGAGAGTGCAGGAAATCTGTCCATATGCTAAAAACCAAAGACTCCAGCTGAGGGCCTAGATCCTAAGGTAATGTCCTGCTTGAGTCCAGTTGAAGACCTAGAGCCCATGACAATGTCTCATGCAGGCCTGTTGCATGGATTTGCGCTGGGAAGGCCCAAAGGTCAGTGGTGGAAGCTAGAAAGTCTGTGCCAGCAGGCTGAGGGATCTGCAATGGAGCCAGGAAGCGATGCTCAAAGTAAGAACCAGAGCTCCCGGAAAAAGTACCACAGCCGTCCTCAGCAACTGTGAGGTCCCAAG